>AYEL01076373.1:0-33864 GCA_000484575.1 Olivierus martensii
AAATGTTACAGTGTATCCTGTCCCACTCAAAAGACAGATGCTCCACCTTATGGGTCCAAGAAATCCCTCTCCCAGAAGAATGAAGCCTATAATAGCCCTCCCGTGTACTCGCCTCAACAAACAGATGCAGAGGAGGAATGCACAAGAGAACCTCAAGAGCGGCAGTGGAAGCAGTTTTCATAGCCCTAGTAATACCCAAACAAGCCAGCCTTTGAATCTTTCCAAGTTTGGCCTGACAAGACTTAAGTGTCACCCTATGCCACCATATAATGGCAGCATAAGTAAGAATAGGTCTCACAACCATGCTGTAGATCCAAAACAACAGCCCTGGCCTAAGACCCCAAGTCTTACCCAAAATACCCCTGCAAGCCCAAAGAGCCTTACAGGCTTTCCCCACAACATACTCAACATGTGGCCTCCAAGTCAAATCCTTGTCAAGCAAAACGCCAAGGTATTTGACCTGGGTTGAAAACTGCAAATTTTCATCAAAGAAGGTCGGCTCAGTTAACCCTACCAACAGTCTTCTTCGAGTAAAAGGCACAATAATAGTCTTGGCCAGATTAGCAGACAATCCAACCCTATTACACCAGTAAGAAACTGTATTAAGAACTGTCTAAAAGACTTCAGAAACAGTCCTAGGAAACCTCCCCACCACAATGATGGCTATGTCATCAGCATATCCAACAGTGAAGAAACCCTTCCCATTAAATAAAGCCAACAGCTCATTAACCACAAGGCTCTAAAGAAGGGGAGACAACATCCCCCCTGTGGGCAACCCCTGTTGGTGAGAATCATAACTTCCTCCTCATAGAGTGTACTAAAAACAACTCACGAATTAATCAATTTTCAATAGGGAATCTCGCCTTGGATAACGACGGTAATCCGTTCCAGGATTACCGTCGTTAACCAAGGTACCACTGTATTTATAAGTATTTTAATAAATTATGTTAAAATTCAGCAAAACAGAATTGATTTGTAAATTTGAAGTAGAAGTTCTGTATTGAAAAAATTCTGTCATTTATTAACGGTTTTATTATTTTAAACATGTATGGAGATATATCATTTTTTTTGAATAAATAGTTAAAATAATAACTATTTTAGGATATTGACTCTTTATAAAAAGTT
The DNA here is from genome assembly GCA_000484575.1 of Olivierus martensii. Taxonomy (NCBI): domain Eukaryota; kingdom Metazoa; phylum Arthropoda; class Arachnida; order Scorpiones; family Buthidae; genus Olivierus; species Olivierus martensii. The sequence continues at coordinate 1,126 of AYEL01076373.1, forward strand.
TTCCCCCCCCCTCTCATTCATTAATTTCAAATGCAGTCTCAATCGACCAAAGATGTCTAAAGTGCCCTTTGATGAAAATGAGTTTGAAATCGCTGGTTCACGCCTTGGATAACAACGGTTTTGGTTAACGACAGTAATCCGTTCCAGGATTACCGTCGTTAACCAAGGTACCACTGTATGATATTTCTCATTCATTAATTTCAAATACAGCCTCAATCGACCAAAGATGTCTAAAGTGCCCTTTGATGAAAATGAGTTTGAAATCGCTGGTTTAATAGCATTATCAATTATCATCATCAGTTTTTGAATTCAGTCAGTATGAAATATTATAGCATGTATGCCAAATCATTAGGTTGAATCAAGGTTGAATATTCGGACAAGCATGAGGTGTTATAAGACCAAATACAAAAATTAACTAATTTCTTTAAACACTCGTTCAAAAGTTTTTGTTATAACCTAAAATAATAAGATTTTTTATAATTATTTTATCTTAATTAATTTTTTGCTCGAGCTATTCAGAATACGAAAATAATAATTATAATCCATTCAGCGTAGTTCGATTTCCTCTCTAGTTTCAAAAATAATTTTCTCAGAGGCTCCAAAAAAATTATTTGTTTAGAATTATAATTGCGCGCTTTAATTTATTGACTTTCAGTTAATAGAATAAAAATTGTGGTCACTTTGAAAAATTTCTTTATAAGTTATTTTAATTTATTTTCTACGTCATGTTTAAAAAAGGTATTTACATAAACTATAATATTTTATAAATAATAACGAAGTTACTGAGAATTATGTTAATCTGTAACTATTCAAAATTAAAATAAATTAATTAAAGTCTATACCGATGATTAAAATTTTATCAAAGATTGGATCTGAAATAATCCAATTAATTTCATAAATATCGTTTGCAAATTTAAACAGAAATTTCTAAAAATAAAATAAATTAACATATGGATTTGTAATTTTTTATGTTTCTTTTTTCTGCGGAATGAAAAAAAGCGAAGAAAAGAAGCATCAACAGAGAAAGATTAATTTTAAAATACATTCGGATGAAGTAAATAGGATCAATAATTAATTACTGAAGCTTAATTAACAGTGAGTAGTTTCAAATTAGAATTAAAAAAAGAAAACAAAAATCAGTGATTTATTTTATACAGTACTTTAACTGGTCGAGTGAAAAAAGTCTAATCTCTAATAATGTCCGATAAAACTTTAATAAAAGAAAAACGTTAACATTTTATCACGTAGCGATAAATGGCAAATTATGTGATATTAATTTTTTTTTCTTTGATATAAATTGATCGTTCTTCACTTAATGTATTTTTAAATCCTTTCTTAAGTTACTGATATCTAAATTTACTAATCAAGATACTTCACAGTGAGAAATTTGTAGATAATTTTTCTCTTTAAATATTTAAATTAAAATATCTTGAAACGAAAAATTCGTTTTTTATAACTGAATTAATAGACCTATTTCCATAATACATTTAAATTTCAGCCATTTTATTAATTTAATAAATTTATAAATTCTGCTGGTTAAAATATTTCTAAAGAATAATTTTAACTTTAACAAAAGTTTTACTTTCCTGAGTTTTATCGTATTTTATTGCATCAATACTATAGCCATCACAAGTGATTTGCCGCTCGACTAATAGAAGTTAAATTCCATTAAATAAATATTTAGAAGGCACATTCGCAACACACATTATCAACTGCATCATCAGAGCTATATATCGCTGGTTATTGAAAATATTTATTTTTATTAATATCGAGAATAGCTAAAAAATCCGAATGTTATTTATGGCAGAGTGAAAGTCCAGAGATTAGTTGAGACAGATAAGACACTCTCATAGCTCTATTGTATACAAGAAAGAATTGAACAAAGCGCCTCTATGGAGAGTACTTGAAATGTACTCAACTATTAATAAAAATGATGTTTAAATGACTTTTATAATTAAAATCTATTGAAAGTTTTAATTATAAAAGTTTTTTTGTAATAAAACTGCTATTCGTAGAAACAATAATAATTGACCTTCCACTATCTACAACAAAAGTGAAATGAGTAACGCCCATGGTAACGCCGGTATTGCCAATAGTGGCAGCACCTTCGAACAAGCGAAGTGTTCCATCTGTCAACTAATCTGTTCTCAGTCTAACTTTAACCACTTTCGTATTATCTCGGGGATGAAATGCAAATGAAATGAGAGATAAATCCTCGAAAACAAATCACTGTCAAACAGACTTTAATTGAATTTTTGTAGAAAAGCTCTAATTAACACGATTGCATACCATTTAAGCTTGAGCTTAAATTTGCTTCTTAGACATGAGGGAAAAATTAAATCAACAAAGTTAGACATGTTTTCTCTTTCCTATAATTGTATTACAATTTGCATTTAGTGGATAATAATTATTCAATAATGAACCTTAATATTTTATATATTTTTTACATTATTTTATTCTTAATTATAAGGTTACGCTTTTCTGCGTAATAAATAAATATATTTTAATATTTTAACAAAAATAAAAATTATAAAAAGATAATTTTAATAATTATTATCGTAGTTCATTGTAGCGCCATCTATTGATGATTTTTGTTGTGAACTTATTCTAATCTTTTTTCATTACACAGTATAATTTTAATAAAGAATTGCAGTAGTAATATAGTTATTGCCATAACATAAATGATTTTAGGCACTGTAATCCCATTATAGAACGCATTGAATTAGAATAAATTCACCATATGTTAAAACGATCCTATGTATGCAATAATATTGGTTTTTGGCTTTTCTCAGCTACCAATACCAATCTGAACACGTGAACTAACCAGGGAAGCAAAAGAAAAACACTTCTATCACTGCATACATAGGATCGTTTAACATAGGATCTGGATACATAGGATCGTTTAACATTTTATTTGCATAGTTTATACCAGAAATGGACAAACTTCGTGTTACTACGAACTACATAAAGTAGGAGAATTTCAAATACTCAAGAACGGAAAGCAGTTTTTCGGGACTCTTAACTTATGATTTGAAAAATTGTTTAATACATTTCAAATATATTTATTTGGTATAGATGCAAACTATTTTTTGCAATAAATGAACCAAAAAAAATTATATATTTTTTTTAAATTAAATAACTATAGATATTGCTTCAAAGTAACTTTCGACTTTTCATGATTCAGAGTTGCATAGAATGGACCAAAGAGCCTCATGAAACTGCAAACTGCAATTTGGCTATGGTCTATACCAGCGTTTCTCAAACTGTGGGTCGCGAAGCGAAATTCTGGGGTCGCAAAAATTAAATTCAAACACTTGAATTTCAGTTTATATAATGGGGTCGCAAAAATTAAATTCAAATACTTGAATTTCAGTTTATAAGGGTCGCAAAAATTAAATTCAAATACTTGAATTTCAGTTTATATGTAAGGAGTCGCAAAAATTAAATTCAAATACTTGAATTTCAGTTTATATGTAATTACAAAAATTAAATTCAAATACTTGAATTTCAGTTTATATGTAATTTCCACAAATGTCCAAACATTTAACTTCCAATATTTAACGTATGACAACATATGTATTTTCAATGTAGTTGGCTGTTGTGTTCATCTTAATAAGTGTGTAAATGACTTATATACTTGTACGTTTTAAATGTATGACAACATATGTATTTTCAGTGTAGTTGGCTGATTGTGTTCTTATGACAACATATGAATTTTCAGTGTAGTTGGCTGATTGTGTTCATCTGAAGTAAATGATTTATATACTTATATGTTTTATTCCATATTTAATACTTTGCCCAATATTTAACGTATGACAACACATGAATTTTCAGTGTAGTTGGTTGATTGTGTTCATCTTAATAAGTGTGTTATAAATTTTCAGTGTAGTTGGTTGATTGTGTTCATCTTAATAAGTGTGTAAATATACTTGTACGTTTTATTTCATATTTAATACCTGGGGTCGCGAAAGTAATTGGCTGATTGTGTTCATCTTAATAAGTGTATAAATGATGTAGTGATTGGTTGATTGTGTTCATCTTAATAAGTGTGTAAATGACTTATATACTTTCGTGGTTGTGTTCATCTTAATAAGTGTGTAAATGACTTATATACTTGTACGTTATTGTTCATCTTAATAAGTGTGTAAATGATTTATGTACTTGTATGTTTTTTGATTGTGTTCATTTTAATTAAGTGTGTAAATGATTTATATACCTGTATGTTTTATTTCATATTTAAATATGTGTATAAATGATTTATGTATTTGTATGTTTTATTTCATATTTAATACCTGGGATCGGGAAAAATGTCATAATGAAAAATGGGGTCATGAATGAAAAAAGTTGGCAAAAAATGTCGTAATGAAAAATGGGGTGATGAATGAAAAAAGTTTGAGAGCTAGTAATGAAAAATGGGGTCATGAATGAAAAAAGTTTGAGAAGCGCTCGTAATAAAAAATGGGGTCACGAAAAATCTCATAATGAAAAATGGGGTCGTGAATGAAATGGGGTCATGCATGAAAAAAGTTTGAGAAGCGCTGATCTAGCAGATAAATCTCGTAATTAAAAATGTAAATAAAAAGAGTTTGAGAAGCGCTACTCTAGTATATCGGATTTTCATTATATTTAATACTTGGGGTCGTGAAAAATCTCGTAATGAAAAATGGGGTCATGAATGAAAAAGGGTTGCGAAAAATCTCGTAATGAAAAATGGGGTCGTGAATGAAAAATGTTTGAGAAATGTTGGTATAGACAATAAATCGGCGAGTGCGTATTTCGTTCGCCATGAAAACTATACATATACAGGTTGATAATAAAAAATCCGGCAATCAATATTCCGGTTCCATCAGTTTCTCGGCATGAATGTCGGAGTGCAGTTTTGAATTTAACATGTTGGCGCACCATTGTTTTCTGGAGGCGCCGTTTATGTTTTGACGGGCCTGTACTCCATATTCAGATGTTTGGTCATGCTTATAATCAGGGTTGCCAGATTGGCTTTTTTGACACCAAATGAGCTCTTTTTATTTTTTTTTAGACATGGTTGGCGTTAGAAATTTTTTTAACATTTTGGCGTTTTTTTCTGACATTTTTGCTTATTGGCATTATATAAAATCTTTTAACTTTTTTCGAGGTACAATAACGAATTAAAATTCTGTATAATTATTTTATTTAGTTGAATTAATATTCTGTAGAACTGCAGTCTTTTATATAGTTATTGAACATGAAAATTTCATTCACTTTTCATTTAGTATTTAATTTTATTTCTTTAAACACTGTACAAGTAGTTTTTCTGTTAAATATATAGTATACTGCATATTCTGTATATACATCAAAAATCCGGCAATCCTCAGGTCCCGAGGTTGCCGGATTTTTGATTATCAACATGTACTCTAATAGCTTTGATATTTTTGGCTTTTCTCAGCTACCAATACCAATCTGAACACGTGAACTAACTAGGGAAACAAAAGAAAAACACTTCTATCAATTTTTTGCTGCATCAGTCAAAGAATTTGGCAAAGAAAACAAATTATTTATATATTCTTTACGTAGGAGAGTTTTACTTTATTGATTAACCGCACATTTTACATGTAACGATAGCTAATTTAGAATTTACATTTTTCCCATTAGTTACAAAATTGCAAAAATCTGATTTCTTTTAACATAAGCTAAGTTTTAACTGTAAATATTATAGATAATTTATATACTTTATCCTTTCGTTAAGAATAATTTCTTTAACATAATTTTACTTTTTATGCCAATTTAAATCGCATGAAAAAGAGAATTAAAACGGGATTTAATTAAGTTTTAAGTTTGTAAATCATTAAAAAAAGGTTTTCAGAATATAAAAAACTATAATAAAATCAACATCCCTCGGGATACAATCTGTAGAACATGAATTTGAATATGCCTTACAAAATAATCGTTAGATTGACTGAACCTTGGGGATCTAACTGAAATTTCAGATTGGAAAAAAGATATACAAAAAACACAAAGTTTTTAATTAAAATCTTGACGACTTCTTAATTAATTCTGTCATCGTACTTTTAAAAAGTAAAACTACGCTGAGGAGAATAATTTTAAAATCTTATGCAGATGTCTAATATATACGTGTATCTAAATGTGAATTCTGAAATATTCAAAAGCAGTTTCAATGATATCGTTGAGCAAATGTGGCGGTAAAAGCAACTAATTGCGAGCGTGTTAATTGAAAAGGTATGTTAAACGATTGACTTTTGTTTAATTTGCTGTTTTGTTTTGACTGCGATGTACCTCATGCATTAATTTCCGTAACCTTTTAATTAATGCTTTTGTGTTTCTGTTTCACGTTTATATCATCTTAAATTAGTATTTGTATCCTTTAAATAGTCATATTTGCATCTAGTTTCGAAACCACTTTATGATTCAACATCCGAAAGCAAAACATTAGCACAATTTCGAGTTTAGTTTACTTATCCGAAAAAAATAAAAATAAACAAAGAGAGAATATTTCAGTACATATTTGATTTCACTTACAGATAGGTACTGTAATTTATAGATAACTGGCAAGAATCCAGAGTTTTTCAAAGAATAAAAATGTTATTTACAGTAAAAATTAAGAAACATTTATAAATAGAATTCTTTAATTAATTTTCCAAGGTTTCAGCGTACAGTTTCTGTAGAGCAATTGCACAAAATCGAATCTTAAGAGAAATGTCATCGGAACTTTTTATTAATTTCCTCTCATAATTTACTAATTTTAAATGATTAATAAGTTTAATAAGTCATTTATGAGACAGAGTAAGAAATTTTTTTACTTCCATTAATTAAAAATATTAAAATTGATATTTCCCTCAAAATTTTATGGAAATAGTGTGAAAATTCGCTTTTAATAATTTATACGTTTTTATGAAACTCAAAAATTGCTGTAGAAATATAAAATACAGCGTTAGACATTTATATTTCTTTCTATGTTCATAAACAGCGTCGTGTCAAAGTTGAAGTAGAAAATGGCACACATTTTAAACTATGGCATTGCTGAAATTGTTTTATCATTCGCTAAAAGTTTAGAAAGGTGATGAAAAAAGTAATACAACTTTAAATAATATTTCAGCTTTAGAATGTATCAAAGAAAATGTTTCACGGATGTGAAAATTTCAAAGAATATTACTCACTTAGTTTCTAGTAATGCTAGATATCGACATATACTATGACATCAATACGGGATTTTAACTTCCAGCTGTTACCTAAAGAAATCATCCACTATGTCTGAATGACGTCATTTTGAGATAGTAAAGTTCTGACTTCTGTAATATTAAGATTTTCACTTTTTCACATGTGAATTACTTAAAAGACTATATATACTTTCTCCTCAAATAGCCAACTACTGCTATTGGTTTTAAAATGCTTAAAGCTTTTTTATATTCTGTATAAAATATTTAATTCCAAAAATATTTTAATAATTTATTTTCAGTGCTGAAAAAGTAATTATCGCCGGAAATAAAGTAAATTTATTGAAATAGCACTAAAATCTTGGTAATCCACTTGCAGAAGAAATTGGGAAGAGCGAAAAAGCATTAAATATAAAGTCACTACACCAAATAATTTTATTATCGATATAATTAATTTAAAAATCGATTTGAGAATTAATTATCAGCTATAAATTTATAAATAGACTGAAATAAATTATATAAAAAATTCATATGCTAATTAAGACGTTGATATTTTCACTTGCGGATATTTTAAATTTTTAGTTACTGAGTATATGAGAATTTTTTTAATAAATAATTAAAGAAGGGAAAAAAGTAAACAAGTTTTCGTCTTCATCCATTTTTCATCACTTATTTATAAGTTGAATTTCGCTTCTCTCTGAAAATTAGCTGTATTTTTCGAAGATTTTTTATTCTAAAGATTTAATACGTATGTCAAATTATTATAAAAGTAAATCATAATTATCAGTTAACATAAAAATAATTTACAACTTTTATTAAATACTATTACCACACACAAAATAATTATGTTTGTTAATTTATAGTTTCGGTGGAAATTACAACAAACATCTCTTATCCATTATCTATATTAAAGAATTGCCAAGAAGAGAATAAAATACAATTGCCAGGTTTTCATTCAGAAAATATCCTGGAAAACATCATTTATTCAGCTTTTAATATATAAAAATGTTTTGCAGATTTCTTTAAATCTAAAGTAATGTAAATTCTCATTGTTGTTTACTGTTATGCTGAAATAGTAACTGAACAAAATAAAAAAATCAGTTAAAATTAAAATTAATTAAAGCTTATATATTTTATAAAATCAAAATAATGCAGTTTATAACAAATTAAACATTAATGTAATCGACTATAAATAAATTATTTAAGCATCCATAAAAATCATCAATACCAATAATAATCAAATAAATTAAACAATATTTACATTAATCGTGTTTTATTTATTTATTTTATATTTAAAGATAATTTATAAAAAAAAAATTTAAATAAATTATTTTTCTCTAAATACTCCTTAATTTAAAAATTTAATTAAATTCTCATTATTATATACAGAGAGTCCTTGATTTACTTCTCTAATCACCAAGTCAGAATATTCAAAAATTTTTAAAAAGAAATACAATACAGTAATATTACATTTCTTTCTAAAACTTTTATGATAAAGATAACAAATATTTTATCTTATCAACATTTATTCAGGTAAAAATAAAATAAAATATTAGGCAAAAACAAAACTGGACTGTATACTATATTTATATTTGCATATGAAACTTAATAGAAAAAAGTGCTTTTAAGTGCTAAATTAAGTATATGTTATTTATGAATAACACCAATGCTGATAAGCTGATCTTTAAAACCATATACGGAAGTTTTTTTTAACCTGTAATTTTATCAGCTGTTTTGCTTGAATATTATTTTTTCTTTCTGACTCCTTCCACTTCATTTCTATAGTATTTAATTCATTTTGTACATCTGTAAATTATATAAAAATAATATGATTTAAAAATTTATCAATAAAATTTAAATAATTAGTAAATAAAGTAAATAAAGAAAATCATCTATAAATAGTGCCATTTCAAAATCAGAAACCTATATTAATTGTATTATTGTATGCTTAAAAAGTATAGTAATAATATATGGTGCTATACACATGTCAAAATAAAATCATATATTGTATACTTAAGCATATTAAAGATTATAAGATAACAGTAAAAAAATTCTGCACACTGTAGCAATAATAGATAAGTATATTACCATGAGAATTATCAGAAATTTTGCATGCATTAGTATAATATCCAGAATCTTGCTTGGAATTTTCTAATATATAAAAGCAAGCAATCATTCAATCATAATATTTTGAAAATAAAGTATGAACTTCTTACCTTTTAATTTGCAATTTTTTTGTTTCTTAAGTATCATTAAAGAAATTTATTATTATTTTTGCCAAAAATATAAAAAGAACAATAAATTAAGTATATGTTATTTATGAATAACACCAATGCTGATAAGCTGATCTTTAAAACCAAAATAAAATTAGAAATATAATTTTGATATACTATACATTCTGATTAATAAATTATCAATTGATATTATACAAAAACAAAACTGGACTGTATACTATAGTTATATTTGCATATGAAACTTAATAGAAAAAATAAACATCATAAAAAATTATCTTTTAATCATTGTCTGATTGCTAAATAACAAAGACATTTCCAAATCCAATCACTAGGAGCCCATATCCATGGTAGAGAATTGATGGTTAAATCTGCAATCTTTAAAAAAATTTTTCCAAGATATGATATTGGAACCACTTCTAGATTCTCTGAATAGAAAACAAGTATTTCTATGCAGCAAATCTGGACAACAATTAAGTCTATTAAACCATATGCAACTACAGGAACTCCTCTATTTATGATAGGATTATGTTTTGATAATCTCATCATAGATTGAAAAAAAAAACTAAGTCAAAAATGACCAACAACTGCAGTAACATCATCATATCCATATCCTTGTAACAGGTGGGCAGTACTCAAAGAATGAAGATAGCACTATACATTATGCCCACATTATACCCATTACCTATCTCTACACATTATACCCAGCTACCTCTATAGTCATTCTTTTTTTCATACATAGCTGCCTCTTATAAATAATCTGAAACCCATACATCCTTAGATACTTATCCACTTGTTCTCTTAACTTTTTCCTTAAATTTCCCCACTCACATTTACCCTCCCCACATCTAACATACATTTGCTTTGTTAATTTTAGCTCTTTATTCAATTGCTCAATATGACCAAACTACCTCAAAATTGATTTACATGCATCTAACACACTCCCATTCACTCATATTGCTTCCATAGACATTGTTTAAGACACAATAATATGTCACTCCAACTACACCTTTCAAGTATCTCATTTCCATTGCACTCAAATGATCTCTATGACTTTCACCTTATATCAAAGCCTCACTTACAAACATCAATGTTAGAACTAGCATACAGTATCAGCTCTAGAGATTTTAGCACCCTGAGTGAAAATTTTTGTTGCATTCCCTCATCAGTTTTGACGGTGAACATCAAAACAGACGACTTTAGGTGGCACATTGGTGAACTGATAGGGCAGCTACCCATTCTGCTCACTGCTTAAATTATGTGTAAAAAATAATTGTCTTACTGTAATAAACAATGCTGTGTTGGTACATTTTGTGTTTTTTATTATTATTACATAACAAAACTAACAGAACTAGCCAACGCCCTTTGGTGTTCCTTAAATATTGGCACCCTGAGTGAGCACTCCACTCAATCATATGTTGAGCTGGCCCTGCCAGTATACACTGATATAAATTATCTTAGCATTTTTTGACAGATTCTCATTCTTTACATACTTTCCAAATGCACCCATAACTTTTAATCCAGCATTTACTCTTATAATTTCACCATCAATGTGGCCTTCCCTCTTAAATATACTTCCTAAGTATATAAACTCATTCACATGTTTTAGATTCATCTCATTCAATTCAACCTCACATCTTATACATTTTTCACCAGTCTTAAACATGAATACTTTCATCATCTCTGCATTTATTCTCATCTATTTCCTCTGACATACTTCATTCAATTGTACAACAATCATCCTAAACCTTGTTCACTCTTGGAGAGTGAATAGTGTCATCAGCATATAGTAGATAACATAAACTCTTACCACCAACCTTCATACCCAATCCAAATATAGAAATTTCTCCTCACACGTGCATCCATATATTTGTTATGATAAAAATTATCAATCCAGTGATTATGCATAATCACCAACGATTTCAGTAAATGTGATAAATTTATTTCATATATTGCAAATTAATCAGATTTACTGGTGATTATGCATACTTGCCAGTTCAAAGTGGTAAATATGATAAATCATACTTAATTAATCAAGTTTACTGGAAATAATGCATAATTGCCAGTCTAAGATGGTAAATTTGACAAATAATGCATTCTCAAGTAAATATCCGAGCTAAAATTTGCTGTAGCCAAAATAGGAAATACAATAAAACTAAGAATACCAGATGTGGATAGGATAAGAGGCAATCCATGGCAGAAATATTAGCTACTGAAAATGATGAGTATTATCACTTGGAAACAAAAGAGGGATGTCTTCACAATTATACAGTATACATAAACAAGTTTGTGTTAAGTGATGAACAATTTCTTACAATAGAGAATGTACCAAATATCACTCTGTCTCTTAGGGAGTGTGCAAGAAAAACATCAATTTCAGGAGGTCAGGGATACTAAAAGTGCTAGTGTAAAAGAAAGTGTAATTCAACCAAATGCAAATGCATGAAAAATGAAAAAATTATATAACTCAAAATATCATTGATAGTTTGCCATGTTTGAATAAGCAGTAAAAATTATTAGAGTTCTATATTTTTTCCTCAATAAATTTTCAATATTTTCATACACATAATTCTAATATTAAGCTGAAACATATTTTTCTTAGTTTTCTTATATTCAATAAATAGTTCTAATATTAATAAGACAAAAAAATGTATTTTTGATTCATTTTATTAAAATTTGTTTAAATCCATAAGTTACTTTATTAAAACAACAAATTATGAGTATAAAGGAACCAAGACCATCTGGAGATATTGATAACACATAAGAAATAAAGCTGCCAGTTATGGAGCTCCTAAGAGCTTGATCCTCTATGCAGAGATGAACTTCCCATGTCAGTTACCAATTAAGTGATTGTGTTCTTGAGGTAACCATCGAAAACAAAAGGTGGGATATTTCATGATATTTATCATATTTAGGAACTACATTTTGGAAATTAAGCAAAAATCATTTCAAAAGTAATATATTCAGTGATATTTATTAAACTTACTCATCAATGTATATATAAACTGGATAAACTGTGCTAATGATCAGTTGTCAGCAAAAAAGAAGCCACTGGCAGACACATTATAGGATGCCCAAGTGTGCTGAGTTTTTTCACTGAATATATTTGTTGCTGTGTACAGTATGTTTTTCCTGTTTTATTGTGTTATGGGTATGTATTGTGTAGTGTATGAATGTAAGAGTGATCAAAGACCAGGTGATAGAAGGTAGGAAATACCTTTCTCCTGGAAATAGAAGCTTTCAAAGGTGAGAAAATATTATATATTATTATTTTCGATTTGATAAAATCCTATGATATATTAATCCAACATAATTGTACATAAATAGATTTCCTCATAAAAGGTAATTTTAAATGAACTATAGCTTACTTTTTTATTAGTAAGGTATCAGCCAATCTCTTGATACAAATTATAAAAGTGTGTTTGGAAAAGTTAATTGAGGCAGGAATTACCATACATTCTTTCACTTATGATGGTATAAATATTGATTTTAAATCAATTGGGGGAAATTTATGTGTACACAATCTTGACTCACTTAAATCATCTTTAAACATCCTGTGACTGGAACAGAAGTTGATGTGATTTTAGATCCATGTCACATGTTGAAACTGGTAAGAAACACACTAGCAGTGGTAGAACTACAATGCATCAGACCCCACAATGGGGGCCCAGAATTATAGATTCCCAAATCTTCTTTGTCTGTACTTTCTTTACCCTTTTTTAAATTAACAACATAATACAATTAAAATTAAATGCACCATGAAAAAAGTGAAACATTCATTGAATCAGAGCAGTGCGACAGTAGGAGCACTAGCCAAAAATATGGAAATAAAAGATGTGATCAGAGATTTTCCAAATTTAAAATTCAGGAGGAAGAATTTTAAATATATTTTCTTTTTGATAATTTTCAATTGTGTTTTAAATGATGCAATTTTGTTCTTTTTTAAAATTAAATAAAATTTAAAATTTTGACTTTTTTCTTGATATTTTTTCAGAAACAATAGATTCATTAATTAAAAGAGTGGAACAAGAAATATCAATTAATGCTGTGGAAGAAGGTAAATTCTCATAAAATATAATAAATTATTTATTTTGTGTTATTTAATAAAAGTTATTTTTGATATTTGATAAATGTTTTATTTAATATAAAAATTTATAATTGTTGTTGCTTATCTTTATGCTAAATTCTATTTATAATATTATGCTAATTTTCCTAAGGTATACTTTTATCTGCAATTTAATCTTAATGAAAACTTTCAAATATATCACAGTTTTAAATGGAATCTAATAAGTTTATAAGCAGGAAATAAATTCCTATTTAATACTTCAAGTTCTAACTAAAAAAATTTTGGCTCATTCAGCTCTTTTCATTTATACTAATTCCACAAAAAATAGAACCAGAATAGATAGATAGAATATTAAAATGAACAATACAAATTAACTCAAAAATTAAATGTAGATGTTTCTCTAGTTACAAACATTCATACTTATGAATGTGACTTTTCATTTTCAAATTTCACAAAATTTCAAAAAACTTCAATAATTTTAAACAATATATAAATTATAGCAGAATGCTCTAGCAACAGTGGTGGAACTGCAATGCACCAAATCCCTCAGGCACCCCAGAACTATAGGGGGCCCAAATCCTCTTTGTCTGTACTTTTTTAAATTAACAACATAACACAATAAAAAGCAAATGCACCATGAAAAGAGTAAAACATTTATTGAATCAGAACAGTGCAGCAGTAAGTGCAGTAACCAAAAATTTGAAAATAAAAGATGTTATTAGAGATTTTACAAATTTAAAATCCAAGAGGAAGAATTTTAAATATATTTTCCTTTGATAATTTTCAATTGTGTTTTAAATGATGCAATTTTGTTCTTTTTTTTGTTATTTATAATAAAAATATCTAAGATAAATTTTTTTGTAATAGGGGCCTGAATAATATTTTGTGGGGGGGCCAAAAATTTTCTGCCATTGTCTATCAATCAATATAATTTAAAATTATGCAGTTAGTTAACATACTACAGCAGTATTTCAAAATGGCAGAAATTAAACTAAAAATTCCTCACTTTATATTTGAAACTTTTCATTAAAATTTATGAAGTGAGAAATTTTTAAGTAGTCCAATTGTGAAATATATTACAATATACAGTATATAAAGTTATTTTAGTATTTTTGGAGCCAAAATAACAGCAGTATCTGAGTTATGAACAACTTGATTTACAAACAAAACTTACTTATGAATTATATTCATAACTAGAAGAGTGCCTATATATTATACTCATGGCAATAACAGCAAATTATTCAATATTTAACTGTCATCTATCAACAATATATATTTTTATTTGTTTTATAACTTATAAACAAATAAATAAACATTTAACATTATGTCAATAGAGGAATTCACAGTCAAAGTTGTGCCCAAGCTAGTATCCTTATGCAGTGGAAAAACAGCAATTTGTAATTTTATTTCACTATACCCATCAATATATATATAGATATATGATATTCTGTACCACATGCACAAGCCACCAAATCTCTTCATGACATTTGCCACATAGTAAGCCATAGGCTATACTCAAGTTTAATGGCAAGTTCTTTCAATAAATGAGAGATTGCCAATTGATAACTTCTGTTTAGAAATACTAGTGGAAATGGTGATAAGATGGAAAAGTATGAAAATTTTACTCAATTTGAGTCAGAATCTCAATTCAGGCAGTTCTTGGTTTGTGAGTTCCTGGTAATTTTTTTATTCTTTTTTTCAAGAATCAAATATCAAAAATATGAACAGTAATTACAATAAATGCTAAATACAGTAGAGCATCAATTATCTAAATGTTGATTTACCGGAGCATTGCTTATCCAAACGTAATTTTCAATTGTGATACACAACAGGTCTCCACCAATACTCCCGTACTTCTTTCTGCATTTGTAATAAAATTAAAAATTGTTTCAAACAATTCTCATTGATAAAGTGTTTAATATCCGTTAATTAACCAAATGATAAAAACCAAACGATATTTATTTAGTTTCAATGACAACTTAATCGTCGGTTTTAAAAAAGAAAATATAAAAATTGAATAAATGTTGGTTTTAAAAAAGAAAATATAAAAATTGAACGTGTGTGTCAAAATGAACGTCGGTTTTAAAAAAAGAAAATATAAAAATTGAACGTGAGTGTCAAAATGAATTGTTATGTCTGTTTTGGTTTTCTACTAATTTTCTAATAAGAATTTATATTTGTGTTGGATAGTCAAATTTATAATTTGTTTTACCATGTCTTTCTGAAAATTCGGTATAAAGACAAAGTATAACAGATTTCAATTGCTACATATTTGCATATTATGTTCTATTTCTTTTAATAAAGATATAACTATCTTTCACTTTGTATTTTTATTGTTTTTACCCAAAATATTATAAAACAATTGGACTTGATTTGTAAAGATATAAATGCTATCTCAGTTTCTACAAAATTTCATTTTAAAAAATCATTTCTTATGAAATACTTTATTAATTATATCATTAAATATTTATTTGAAACTAGTCATATATAAATATGCATTTGCTTCAGATTTATCCAAATAATTATCTTTCCGAATATATATATATATACACACACACACACACACACACACACACACACACACACACACTAAAAATTAGTTGTTATAATTCATAAAACATTGTTGCCATTCTCAATATGAAATCTTTTTTCAATTTAAACTTCAAAAAAATCACGTTTATGCCAAATATCTCAATGAGAATATATAAAAAAAAACTACACAGTAGAGCATTGATTAACCAGAATGTCGCTTATCCGAATGTAATTTTCAATTGTGATACGCAACAAGTCTCTGCCAATACTCCCACTGTACAATGTGTAGAGTGGGAGAATCTAAGCTTCTGTTATGTGCATTGAATGTATGCAGAACCTATCGACAATTAAACTACTATATATATATATATATCAAATTAATATATTTAATATAATAATAATAATAGAAATAATTAGAAAACAAATGAGGCAGAATAACTTATGTAAATAATAAAACATATGTATTTGAAATTTGTTTTGTATTTTTTGCATTGTGTTTTTCTCATTTTTCTATCAGATCAATTATCCGAAAAAATCGTTTATCCGAACTACCCTTGGTCCCAATTAGTTTGGATAATTGACACTCTACTGTATGTGTAAATATGGCTTTACAAATATAGTGGGTTTGTGCAGAAACTCTCTTGTCTGTTATGAAATCAGAAAAATTAAAACAACAGATCAAGAAGTGAATTAACATGCCCTTTGCTCTCATATCTTATGTAAATAACTTTTATTTCTGGATTGTGTCTAAGACAGTAATTCATCTGTATAAAAGCTTATCTACTAATCTATTAATAATTATGAAGAATAAAAATTCTTTAACATTTATATGCTATAAATAATTTCTTTTTTATTATAATTTCTCTGGTTTTAATGGTTATATTTTCATTTCTTTAGAAAAATAAATCATTGTTTAATCATAAGCTATTGATTTTATTAACCTTTACTTAATTTTATTATGATTGATTAAATGTCATTGAGAATAAAATTCCCATTTCTAACATTATATCTATGGAAAATTAATTCCTGGTTTATGAGTTCTTACTTAATTGGTTCAGTCCAAAAATGAGTTAGCTTGTAAAGGCAGAAACAACCTTCAATCAACTCTTTTTGGATGTCTAAAATGTGTGCAATATGATATGCTTTCAAAACTAACCAAATCATATTAATCCACCTGTAAATTCCAAATTATGTAAATTATCAAATAAACTGATTATTTCATTATAATTGTTTATCAAAAATTTGCCTATAAATTTTTATTTATTCACCACTATTTTAGTAAAAACTTTAAATATAAAGAATATATGTAGATAGTTCTCGACTTACAATGGGATTCAGTTTTGAGCCTCACCATTGTAAGTCAGAATGGTCAGAAGTTGAAAATGCCCAAAATTTATGGATTTCTCACATCTAATGTTTACTAGGACACTATACATTTTCTTAATAAACATAAAGAACACAAAACTACAAAAATCAGATTGAAAACAGGATGCTCTTCATATATCCTATCATTGAGTCAGGGACTCAAACTCATTGGGCCGATTGTTTAAACGGAGTTTAATCAATCGGCCCAATGAGTTTCAAACCCCCGTCATTTGAAAATTTTCAGCCAATCAATATCTGGAGCTCTATCAATGATGTCGGTAATATGGCAGAAGTTCGAAGTGAAGAAATGAAGAATGTTTTAAATTACACTTAAAAACATTTAATATATTCTTTAAATTATATTTCACTGAATAATAACACAAATTAAATAGGGAGGATTCTACAGCCTATGAAAATTTAACGCATGCACAAGAAGACGAGGCCTAGATTACAGGTTATAAAAATTTAACGCATGCACAAGAAGATGCGATCTAGATTCTAAACCTGGCTAGTGGCTGGTCTAGAAATGTCCTTTAGAACCGGTTTTCTAGTCCTCGTCTGAGCTGCATCTGTTAAGACACTTCATTTATGCAATGCAAATTTTATAAAACCGTGGTTCAGACTCCGGTCGAGGTCTAGAATGCGTTTAAACAATCGGCCCATTGAATTATATTGACCAATCACATAATTAATAGATTTTGTCACTGTCATAGATTGATCATAAGTTGTGGAATATTAATATTTTTTCATTAATTTTGACAATTATGATACATTCTCTCAAGAAAATAAAAATCTATTAGCTCTGCTAAATAGTCAATTTTAATATAGATATCCAAAATTTATTGAATCATCTATTTAAATAAAAATCAAGAAAATAAAAGTTTTATTTATATTTATTCATTATTCATTTATATTATTCATTAAATTTCTATTTTTATATAAAAATGTGAAGTTTATATTTATATGAAGTTAGATTAAATATAGACTAAAAGGAAATACAGTTTTTGCTAAACAAAATTTAAGCAGAAATTCTTTATGAAAATATTTTTAAAAATTATTAATAAAAATTAAGAAACAACTTTGTCTAATTGAAAATTATAACAGTAGTTATCTGACAAACCCTAAAAAGTATATATAAATTAATAAACTATTAGTATGCATTAATAAAAGAAAAATGAAATCAATGATAGGATAAATATAATAGAAACTGTATAGTTTTCAGATAGTTTGTTATAAAGATATTAAGAGATCTAGAAATATTTAATAAAGGCAGATTTATATAATAAGTATATATCAATTTAATATTTCAAATTTAAAATAATTTGTATCTTCTAAATTATATATTCTATAATTTTTATTAATCTAGTTACTTAAAATGACTAAATCTAATATATTTTTAGTGCTAGAAAATATTGTTAATTCAGTTGAAGATCAGATAATATCTGCCGAAGGTAATTTTAAAATAAATGAAATAATTTTATTATAGAATTTATAAATAATTTAATATTTAAAAATATGGATGAGGAGGTTAGATGGATTGAGCACAGGCTTTGAAGCATGGATACCCAGCTAGTACAATCAAGAAATTGTGACAAAAAATTTCCAAGCCCAAAAGATAGAAAAATGTTGTTAGTGATGACCAAGATATAAAAACGTATACTTTGGATATTAATAGAATTACTATGAGGTTTAAAAGGAAACTGGAGAGGCTCTCAGGCCAAAGAATAGTTTTAACAGAAGAAACACTATTTAATTTGTTGAGGAATGACAAGGATAAGCTTAGTCAGTTTTGCTTTCCTGGTGTTTATCAAATCCCTCTTCATGATAATGATAAAGGCAGTAATAACAATTATATTGGATACACGTCTCGCTCCCTAAAAAAACGTATTCCTGAGCACATGAGGGATATTCAATCTAATGCTTCCACTACTGCTCTGGCAGAGGGCTCTCATTTCGGACATTGAAATTAAATGGAATGATGCTAAACTACTACTGAAGGAGCAAGATCCCAGCCAGGGGAAGTTTGCTGAGGCTCTGACAATCTATACCAAGTGCAACACAAGAAACAAACCGATTAATAAGATTGATCCCACTACTATATGTAATGCGTGGAAGTGGTGCGGCAACACGGAATAATTTTTTTAAATTTTTTAACTTTAATCTTTTATGTTATTATTGAATATTTGTTAATATTATCTGCTTAATATTGTAAATGTTTATTTCGGTAACTTTGGGTGGCTGTTATTTAATTATTTTCAGTTGTATTTTAATTTTATGTACAATTTATACCAATTTCTGTTAAGTTATTGTAATATAAAGTTTTAAATTGTGGAACATGGTGTTCTATGGAACAATAATTTCTGTGATTCGTTCTTTTGTAGCTGAAGAGGATTGTACACAATCGAAAGCGCTACTACAGTTTATGCTTAATAAATCATTATTTTTTCCTGTCTGAGTGCTAGTTTAAGTATTATTTGGATGTAAATAGACAGTGTATTATTGATTTTTCTAGTTTTTTGAAGATGGAGACTCGAGGTTAATAACAAGAAATTCTAGAGATAACTTTTATAATGATCGTGGAAAAAGTTGTTTCACTGGTGCGTAAATAATAATTTATTATGTCTTAATGGTATATTACCCAGGATTTTATGGGTGATTATACTTTCCACTCAGTTGGAAGGTCTAGTGTTGTTGATTATTTTTTGACTTCACAAGATTTTTATAAATATTTAATTAACGATATTATGGTTTTGTCTGATATATATTCTGATCATTTTCCTATACTTTGTTTTTTGTCTAGTGTGAGTAACTTAGTTTTATTTTAGGGAAAATGCTCTAGATCAGGGGTGGGCAAAAGGCGGCCCCCGGGCCGGATCCGGCCCGCGAAGACATCTTGCACAAGTAATATAAGGGCACAATGAAACTGGATATGACTAAGTTGATAATCTTATGAAATAAAAATCTAATTTTTAACTAATTCACATATAAATTTAACTCCTTTATAAAAATTTTCTTCTCTTCAAAATTTCTTGCCTTAAATAATGTATATAATCTTCCACTTATAGAATGACTGTATATGTAAAAAAGATAAGCTCTAGTTCAAAGTGGAAAAACAATTTATTAAAATTTACTAGAGAAGTACTTTTGATTTCACAAAGTCATCTTCAGCATTTAAAATTAGAATTTTCTAATTTTAAATGCTGAAGATGACTTTGTGAAATCGAAAGTACTTCTCCAGTAAATTTTAATAAATTATTTTTCCACTTTGAACTAGAGCTTATCTTTTTACATATACAGTCTTTCTTGCCTTATACATGAGTATACAGGAATTCCTTGATTAGTGCAGGTTTGAATAATGCAGTTTTGATTAGTGCACAAAAAAAATTTGAGACTATCCCTTAATATATGTGGTGCCAAATTTGATTAGTGTGCTTCAATAAGTGCGATTTTTATTTTTTATTGCAAACCCTCTGAAGCATTGGAACTGAATCTTGGGGATTGTAGTCTATATGATTAGAGCACTGCAATAAATTTATTTATTTTCAATTCTGTAAATATTATGACTTTCGTTATCTAATTGTTATATTTTAAATTCATTCATAATTTTATTTATTAATAAATTTAGCATGAATGGCAACTATCTAATAACAGCCATTACAATATTATATAGCCAGCCTTGCCTTCAGTTCCTCTATAGTATTCGATGTCTACAGACGTGAAATTATTTTTTACAAAATTTATGCAATTTTGTAAAAAAATTTTTTTGTGAAAAATAAATATTAGTTCTTGCTATAAATTTTTAAATACCTACTCATATTCCTCAATGACTTAAAATACATTTAATGCAATATAGATACGTTTTGAGAGAGGGGGAAAAAAATACATGTTTATAATTTTGATATTTTCCAGGATTCATTATGGGAAAAAAAATACATGTTTATAATTTTGATATTTTCCAGGATTCATTATATTTATTCCCATTGGTTTTTTAGTTTGATTAGTGCGGTTTTGATATATGCAAGATCGGAAGAGCAATACATGTTTATAATTTTGATATTTTCCAGGATTCATTAATTTATTCCCATTGGTTTTTTAGTTTGATTAGTATGGTTTCAATATATAAGGTGTATTGTACAGATTTATCCCTGCACTAATCAAGGGATTCCTGTATATGGTAATTTAATTTAATGATTTAATTTGATTAGTAGTATTTTAGATTTATTTTAGATAAATTTACTTAATAATTTTATTTATCAAATAATTTATAATATATGCTTACCTTTCATTTTATTATTTGCATTTTCTTAAATTCATCTTTTTAATTTACTTTTATATTTGATAGAAATATTTGCTTATACATTTGAAAAACACTAATATTGATATTAGAAGTTTGTAATGTAAAGTCCACTATCTATGAAAGTTTATGCATAGTTTATCAATTTTATGAATAATATTTTTAAATTTTTATTTCATTTTATTCTTGTCTATTTAAGACTTCTTCTTTATCAAATCATGAAATATTTTTTGAAACATTTTAATATTTATATTTTTTTGTAATTTTTATATATAAATACTTATTTCAAAAAATGAAAAAGTTATTATAACAAGTATATTCATTTCAAATCTTTTTTTATATTCTCATTAGGATGCTTTTGTAATTAATGCTGCTGTAATATATTTAACAGGAACATCTGAAAAATCATTAAAAAAATTATTTTTCTCTTATAATTTTATTAATTTTTTTAATGATTTTTCCACATTTGTGTAAAAAAAATGTGTAAAAATGTGTAAAAATTTTTTTTTACACATTTGTGTAAAAAAAATTTTACACAAGATATGTAGATGATGTAATCACCCAATGGGAAAATGTTAATGATATTCATCTAATCCTCCTGATGCTGACAAGTGGACCAGATCTGAAGTTTCTACCTCCTCTTATGGAGAGAACAGACCTGCAAAAGGATTCTGTGTTCTCAAGCCAGAGTTATATGCTGAAGCATTGACTTCCCTTCAGATGCATTATCAAAGAGGGCTACCCAGATTCTAAGATAGTGGCTAAGTGAAATCAGTCTTCTACAATGCTCAGGAGCTATACCTTGGACAATGATGCACTCTCTTATACTTATATAAATGTGCTCACCTATCAGTGAGCCACTGATAGTTTTTGGATGGGTGTTTTGAGAAGGGCAAGCTTAAGAATTTTTTCAGTGAAGTACCTTCCCAATCCTGTGAAAGTGGCATTTCACATTTCACAAATGATGAATTTTCCACATAAACTACTATGCTAACTATTCATACTTAAGTTAGCATAGTAGATATTGTAATATGATGCAAACTATACATCTGTAGTTATATTTTCTGTCTTTTAGATAAAATATTATGTCTATAATCTTTACCATATATAAATTGAACTTGTATAATACATTCATGATTACATTCATAGCAACATTTTACAGATCAAATTTATTTATGTAATAGTTTACTTAATAAAATATAAGTTAGATAGTTTGTGTATTTTGCATTTTTTATTAATGCCAAAAAATTTAAATTTTTGGCAAGTTTTGGCAAATACAAACAAACACTACTATAAAAGTAATTATATTCATTAAAACATGCAATATAGTTATCAGTTTACATTCTATATATCACAAACAAGTCCAGAAGTTGAGGAATGGCTGGAACAGTAATCATCATTCGTCTTGCAAAAGGAATCTAAAGTTGATTATATCATTGTTATCTTTGTTCTTCAACATCAGATGGCTCAAATTCCACACCCAATCAGTTACCCAGCTCAACAATCCTTTCCTGGATTTTGTGGGGTGTTCTCTTGGATCCAGGGAACGTGATTACACATTGAGACTATAAATTCTTCCATGCAGCATTTATATAGTAGGAACTAATTTTATCTCAGGTGATTGCAATGTTGTTGTTTGTATTCTTGATATTGAATCCCTTCCAAAATTCCTTTAAAGTTAGATTGTTTTCACCATTAGTAGCCTCCAAGCATTTAGCAAATGTAATCATATGGTAGTAGCATTTAAAATTGGCAATTACATTCTGGTCCATACTGTAAGAATGATGATGTATTGGGAGGCAAGAAAACGAGTTAGCTAATTGGATGATCAAGATTATCAACAATTTCTTGGTGATCTTCAGCATTTCAATGATCTTCTCTGTCAAGTTTGTTCTTGCTGAGATAAATCTTGACTGTAGAGCAGAAATAATGGTAAAACCAGCCTAGTAATCCTTAGTAACTCATGCTTTTCTGTTAACTTCCAAATCACAGAGACTTTGGCTTTCACAGACCCTTTCAAAACACTTGAATTCTCAGAGTGGTAAATGAGGATCAGTTTCAATTTAAAATCCCTTTGTGACATTGCCTTTCAGAAGAAGGGTCAATTGATCCTTAAATAGTTTATGATCTGGCAAGTTCTCCTTCTCTTTTGGGATGAAAATTCTGTTTAGCATCTGCTTTATAACAACTTCATTTCATCTACATTAAAGACTTGTTTAGGACTAACCAAACTTTTCAATAATTTATGCAAACTTACCGATGTAACACTCTGCTACTTGGATATCTGTACTAACTTACAATCCTCACAACAACATGAATTTCAGCTTTATTTTAAATTTATCAAACAGCCTTTATTTATGGAAAATTCAACTTTGCAATTTTCTTTGTCCATCATCAGATCACCAAAACACAACTATAATCATTAGCATTTAAATTTTCATAGTAAATTATTATGTTTAATATGAACAATTTTCTTTATTATATGCATAATAAGTATTTCATCAAAATAAATTCAATTGAACAATTTCAACAAATGTTACAAGTTGACATTAAGATTTACAAGATATTAAGACTTTGATATATAGATAGTAATTTAAATTATTTTAAGAAAATTATATTCAGATTTGATGGAATACATTATAATTTCTTATTAGATATTAATCATGTAATGTTGCTTATTTCTCTTAAATATTTAAAAATATTGGAATGGTTTTATATGAAACACAAATGTGATGTTTTATGTAACTTTGAAATTTTCTCTCTGTTGATTGCTTTATATTTCTGAGAAACAAACTTACAAATTACAATTGTTTACAAACTCACTTATATGAAACTAGGCTAAACCCAGAGGCGGATTTAATGGCAGGCACGTGCCCGGGGCCTGCAAAACCCCAACCTTACACATTTTTCTAATGCAATTATAATTATGTTCAAGTTTTCAATCAAAAGTAAAACTTGATAGTATGTTTATATTCACTTGTTTTCATTAACAATCAAAGCTCAAATACGATGACAAACGATTAACATAAGAAAATTTTGTTAACCATGCCAATTTCAAACTCATCGAGGGATCGCTCCTTTGTATGAAGAGTAAAAAATTACCTTAGAAAGATTAAATAACATAACATTAAAAATTACCTCAGAGGAAAGATTAAATAACATGTCTATTTTATATATAGAGAGCAATTTACTTAAAAGTTTTGATTGTGAACTGCTCTAGATGGATTCCTTCTAGAGAGAGGCTATTTAACCAACAAGTGGATTATATTTTAAGTTCTGAATTTGATAATGTTTTGGATCACAGTAATTTAATCTACGTTATGTCTAAGGCAGCTACTAACTGTGGACTGTTGGTCGACAGGGGATCTACCTCTGTGAGTAATCGATATAGGTATACTTGGTTTGAATGTTTTCAAAAAAATGTTTTCAGCTATCCATGTAGCCTGACTGAGGCAGGCTACATGGATAGCTGAAAACATTTTTGAATAAACGATTTATCTTTCTGATTTGGCTTATTGTTTACTTTTATTTAATATCTAAAGTAAGAAGTATCTCAGTACATTATTATAAATATTCTGTTGATATTAACTGCTTATCCAACTATATTATATTAATATTAATTAAATTAACTATTAAATACAGGTAATCCAAACTTATAATTAGGACTCAAGGGTTTTACATAATTCAGATTTTGAGGAAGTCAGGAAAAATGATTTTTTAATAAAATTTTGAAGCAAAAAGGACTGAAGCTAGTGGATTACTGTGATTACACCTACCCATGTTATGGTGCCATATTACTCTCTGACTTAAACAACAATGCATGGCAAGATATTGTATCAGTAATATGATACTTACGATCAACAATTCACCAAACATAAATAAATAAATATGATTTTTTAAATGTTATAAATTAATATGTTCGGACTTGTATTTTACAAATATAGTAAATTAGCTTTATATCTCAAAAAAAAAAAAATTTCGAAAATTTTTTTACATAAGTTTGGATTTAAGAAGGTTGGATATATGGAAGTCAGGGAATACCTGTATATAACTAAATTAGCTATTAATTATTCATATCTGAAAAATGTAGAAATAAAAATATGAATTAATAGTTGCTATAAATAATTTTTTTAAATATACTTATATAATCGCTATCTACAAAAATATTTAAATAAAATCATATTAATAAAAGTACTATATTTATAACAATTTATTAACTTGATTTTTTTTGAAAATTTCAATCAATCAGCTAAGATTTAATCAGAAGTTTTATGCATTTAATTGAGTCACTATAATTTAAATTAATGAATAAAAAATATATAAAACAGTGTACAGGAATACCTCGATTATAGCGGTTATTGTTACCACAAAAAATACTGCAATAATCGAATCTGCGATAATCGGGATAAATAATGCATGTAAAATGGGTGATCATTGCCAAGGATTTTTCAAGAAATGGATTTTTCAGGAAAAAAGAAATGAGCAAAATGTACTAATCTTCTAAGCTGATCACTCTACGTTTCTTCTTGATAGCTATAGACTTGATATCATCCTTGTTTATTTTAGCATTCATTGTAGGGAAATTAATTATAAGAAGCATTCATATAATTATAAGAAGCATTCAATAATTAGCATTCATTATAAGAAGAGAAATAATTATTCACATGCACTACTGGATCTAGAGGTCCCGGCCCAGGATGCAGCTTTCTTGTAACATCTACTCAGCAATATACAATATTGCTGAGTAACAATATTGAGAAAATGATAATTTTGGCGCCCCAATGTGGTGCATCTCTGCTTACCGGGGTTAAGCCGGTCCTGTCCCAGGTACTTCAAGGTAAAGGTGGACAGTTACTGATGATTGGTGAGCAAGTGCCGACGGATAAAAATGAAGTGCTAAAGAGAGTTACCTGGAGAGCAAATGTAATTTTGGTTGCATATATAGTCAGCTATATCTCGAGGCCACGATAATTTGAATTTGGAGCGCAATAATTGGAACTTCAGTATCAACTTATAAACCGTGATAAATCGAGAATCGCGCTAATCGAGGTATTCCTGTATAATATAATAATTGTATATATAAATCATGTTTTTTTACATAAATCAAAAATTTTATTATGAAAATGTTTTTAAAATTTAAGTTCCATCATCAGTTAATTTAACCTTTTTTTAAATAAATAAGTTCTATTTCAAATTACTAAAACTAAATAATTATGTAAAGTTTAAATACAAACAGATCTATTTAGATCAAAAATAATTTTATTTTATGAATAAATAAATAATTTCAAACAGTATTATATCAAATGCAAATAATTTGTTATAATAATGAACTTGATTAATAAAATTTTTTATTTGTAGATAACCAATTTTTTATTTAGAAAAATTATGAAATTCTGATTTATTATAAAATTCATGACTACCTTAATGGTATTTAACTCCCAGTTCTGATTAGCTTTCAGCATGGTGTATTTTATTTATAATTTTTATATATTTATGCAATCTTACTTAAGTGATTCTTCAGTTTAATTAATATATAATTTATTCATTTAGGATACATATAACTCCACAAGGCAAGGTTGCTCCACAAAATTAACTTGGTCTTTTATTAGTCCAAAAAGATAAGATTCTAATTGATCTCTCAATTTAGTTACCCAATTTTCCTACAAAAATTTTTTAATTAATCATTCAAATGTGAATTAGACTGATCATTAATTAATTGAAAATCTTGTATTACTCTTGTAAAAATAGAGATTAATTATTAATTTTAATGACTGCATTTAATTTTTACTAAAAATTTGAATTAATGTTTATCTATGAAGAAAGTTATTTAATTAATTTTTGATATTGAAATAAAAATGTTTAAAGTTGAATATAATCAATTAATTGCATCCACTTCATAATTAAGATCAAAATTTATAAATTTTAGAGGGGGAAACAAATATTCCACCATTTAAATGCAAAGCTGTTAAATTAAACTTCTATATTTATAATTACATTTTAGTGCTATCTTAGTTTTAACTAACTTCAAGATATGTCATAATACCAATCTTATAGTTATCTATAATGACACAACTATCATTCTTCTCATTGACACTTTTAATTCATATAATTTTCTGGGATGTATTTGAATATGTATGTTAATTAATTTTGTTTCCATTAATAGCTTTCATTCTGTAATTCTTAAAAAATATATTCGTAAGATTTTTTGTCTTTCCAACCAATCCTGAATGGTAATATATTATATGGGGGTCAGAACCCCCTTTTTTCCTCTGTCACGGAGACAAGTCGAAAGTCGAAATTATAATGACACATTTTGATCGAAAACAGGATGTATCGAATTTCTTGATTGTTCTTTGGAAGATAATAAATTTAAGATGGTTTAGTCAAATGACGTACGAAGAAGGTTACCTGACCCACCTAGATGATTATGTAAATGAGAACAACATTCATCCCCGGGAAAAGGGGTGAAGTAGGGTCAAACCAATAAAAGAGCAGTGTTACAAGGAGGTTGAGGCTTTTTGCCGAAACCTCGCTTTTTGCCAAATCCTCGCTCTTGCAAAATCAAGACTTTTTGCTGAGACGTTGCTTTTGCCGACGTTTCTCATAAAGTCGTCGCTTTTGCTGAGTTCTTGCTTTTGCCAACATTTGTGCAGAAATGTTTTTACCGAGTTTGGATTACCGTTATACTCTCCGTCCTAATATATGTTCGCCCTCCCAGGAATTTGAAGTTAGAAATACTTTGGAAACAAGGAAAGAAAAGTCAAGAGAATTGAAGTTTATTTTTATAAAAGTGAACCAATGAATGTCTAAAAAATATTTATTTTTATATTTTACATTGTTGTTCATCATCTAAAATAATAACTTAGCTGGAATTGCATCTCATACCATCATCAAACCAACTGCCAAATCAAAACCAAAATAAAAATCAATTTTTATCAATTTTTAATCAATCAAAAATCTTTACAATAACAAAGCTGAATAATAATAATGCTAAATAGCTAACTATAAAAAAGCTCATCTTTCTGGTGTTTCACCCCTTCAAAGCCAAATGACTGTTCTTGGTTTGCTCCTTGTCTGGTTTTACTAACTGAAAGTTAACATTAATTTGTTAAATGACATCATAAAAAGGGACGGACCTTTGTTAGTAAGACTGATCTATGTTTATAACTTGCATTAATCGAATATTTGCTCGTACTAAGTGAAAAATGGTATCATTTTTATAAGTCGCACTAATCAAATATCGCATTATTTGAACTCGCACTAATCGAGGACTACTTGTATTGTTGTCTAGACCCAAATAGTGTAATAAAGAAAGAAAAGACATTTGATCCTGTAAATGCATTGGTCCAACCAACTTTTGCTTACTCATCGAAATAATCTTCAGTTATTGTTTTTGATATATTATTACATTCTATCAATTGATCTGTTCTGCTATTATTTAATAAATGATAAAAGACTCAAAGTACGAAAATACGTAGAGATAACCTCACTTTTCTTGTTTCAACAAGAACACAGAACACCTTAACTACATATTGTAAAGTGGATGTTTAACAAGCGAGTTGATTAGAAAATGGTCGGAGCTTAACAATCGACTAAAAAGCTCATTGCAATCAACTGGTTGGGCAGCCCTGATATAGAGCTTTGATAGTGATACCCTTTTTTCAACTAACTGAAGAGAGTATTTGTATATGGTTGGGCTAGTCTAGTAGCAAACAGTCAGTTGATATCTTTTTGTGTTATGGAGTCTGCTGCTTTCTAGTTAAGTAGTTACAATGTATTGCATGTATCCAGGAAAAAATGATATGAGCACAATTTTTTATATTAATGATCTTTCTTTCCTTTAATTTCTTTTTAAAATAAAGTTTGGTAAGCTCACCCTGATCATCTTTTTTCTAGTGAGCTGAACTTTTCACTCCTGCCTCTTCAAAATTAAAACTTCAACTGCTCAATCTCTGAATTCCAACTTGCTTCACCTTCACCTAATAGTTTTTTTTTCTTTTTGACATTACATTCCTAGGTCTGGGTTTTTATTTTCTCTTATTACTGGACTTTGGAGGTTAACTTATCTTGTTCTATTCATTAATTCATCTGTGCTTACATCACTGTTGGAATATGAGATGTATTTATTAGTGCAAGGTGTAAGATCAGCCTTTTGTTTAGAATTTTTTAATTCAGTGCACAATATTTTCATCATTTTGACGAACAGAAAAAAAATAGAAGAAAATCAGAATTCCTTCACACTGGTATGGTATGGATTTCCACACTGTTGATGTTTAGTGGGACATTATATATTATCTTAATAAACATAAAGAACATAAAACTACAATAATCACACATAAAAAGGACACTTTTCTAGTATCAGACCATTGGATCAGAGAATTGAAGCCAGGTAAACTGCATTGATCAACAGCAGAATTTATTGATGATATCATCATCATAAGTACAAGTTGTTGATATGTTGAGGATTACCTGTAGTTATATTAAAGAATAAGCACAAATCAGCTGAATAGCTATGTAATAAAGCAGTCATTTATAATCTTGGAAGATATAGATTCAATTCCAAGTCTCATATCTCCAGTTTTTTAGGAATCCAGTTTTGGGTCTATCTCATTAACTAAAACTAACCTAATTAACACAAAGCACATATACATATAATAATGAAATTAGAAAAAAAAATATTTGCATCTGTTTTTTAGCTTTCTGCTTCAATCAGTATATTTTTTCTATAAGTCAAGAAATCTTTACGTAAGTACGGATCTATTTATGTCAGATTTACGTAAATCAGGGACAGTCTGTATTTTAAAGAAATGGCATTTATATTTTCTCATAAATAATAATGAAAAAATTATTGCATTACCCTATAAATTTGTCAGAATTTAGAAACACATTGCAAATTATTGCATCAGAACTGTAAACTAGTAAATATTTTGAAAGTATTTCTTTGTTTTTCTGACTGCAAAACATCTAATTAGCTTATTTGGTTCCACTTTTCGAATTATTAAAATATTGTTTGGAGCAACAAATCATTTGACTCATAACTAATTCACTAATGCATATCTAGTTGTGATGTATTAAGTGATGCATTAAATATTTTTATGTTATTTGTATTGCTCGCTATTGTTGAATCACCAGTACAACAATATTTCCACATATTATGACTGAATAGTTGAATATGCTATTTATGGAATGATGATGTAATAATTCTTTTTTCTTTATTCTAGCACTTAGGTAAGATATAAATATCTTTATTATATAATATTCAACACTAGCACAAATTATGTATCTTATCTAGGCAGTGTAGTATTCTCGTTAGTTATTTTTATCTTTATTATAGTTATTGTGCAATTACAGAAACATTTTCAGTCTATCCAACCCTCTTCAGCTGTATCTATACTATATACATATATTATGAAGACTTTTTTAAAAAAGTCTACATAATATATCATCATTTAAAGGTAGCGTAATTTTTGAACATTAATGGTGAAGTAATTTTTTCTTTTGCATCTCTTTGCTTCTGCACTACTGTAAAACAGTAAATTCAAAACTAGTACAAGATTGAAGAATTACTTTATTTGATGAATGTTTTCAACCCTCCTTCGGGATCATCATCAGGTCTAATACAAACTGTTACAAGCCAAACTTATAAATATAACGTACAATTTTTTACCCTCCCTGTTTATACATGCGTGGTGAAAAAACAGACCAATGATACATCCACGTATAACTGTAAACACCTATCAGCAAGGGTGTCTAAAGTGTGAGTAGATACTTAATTCGGATTTAAATAATCAAAACACGTAATGGATTTTAAAAGTTCTCAAATAAAACTTTTATAAACAAAAGCACTAATTGCAGTTAAGTCTATAAAATCAGTATAAATATTTATCCTTATCAATTTTCTGTTCTTACAAGTTAGAACAGAAAATTGATGAGGATCTTGTATGAAGATCGAAAATGTTTTTTTTAATAAATATATATACTGATTTTATAGATTTAACTGCAATTAGTGCTTTTGTTTTTAAAAGTTTAAGTTGTAATTTGCAGATTTGTTAGAATAAAAGTGTTCTCAACCAATATCTTAAAATTTATCATTCAAAACTCACAATCACAAAATATCTCCTATAGCATAAAAAAATTCAAAATACATAAATATTAATACAGTGCACAAAAATTATATATACAATAATTAAAATACAGGAATAATAAACTTATAAAAGAAGATAAAAACGTTAAACCATAATATATTTCTGACATTAATGCACGATGAACACATCAGAGAAAGGTGCACTACTTACTGTGTACTAAACATTATAGATGTTTATAGTCTATGACCCTGAAGAAGGGTTGAAAATGTTAGTCAAATAAAGTAATTTTTGCAGTCTTGTGCTAGTTTTGAATAATTTATTCCATTACTGTATATGCCAAAATTTACAAAATTTTAACAGAATAAATACTTAAAAATATTACTTAAGCAATTATTTCCATTACTGTATATGGTAAGCATGCCAAAATTTACAAAATTTTAACAGAATAAATACTTAAAAATATTACTTAAGCAATTAGTGATTAATGCAATATTTAAAAAAAGATTTTTTAAATCAAAGTTATATTTATATGTCATAAACTTTTATTTTTCATTAATCAATTTTAAATGCATACATATAAAACATACATATGAGGGAGCATATATATACATATAAAGTTGCTTGAAGATATAGAATACTCAAATATAAATTTCTTGTATTATTATACATAATATCTGACTGAATAATTATTAACTATTACCAAAATTGTGTTAGGAAGCACTTAAAAAAGTAGGATAAAAACAAAGTTTACTTGGCTGAAGTACAGTCGGTTCCATAAAGTTTTGTACCTAAGCGGAAGGTGTTCGGCTTCCTTTCAATAGTTCAAAGCAATGTGATTCATCAGTTCAGGCAAATCATTCGAACTCTCCGAGTATCGGGTGATTCCATTAACTTATGTCATAGCAACGGGGGTGGGTAATTTTAATTACACGTGTTAATTTTTTTTGTCTGCAAGATGACTTTGGATGTTCTGTAGGGAATTTTTGTTTTATTAATAATGTACTAACCTATTTTGTTA
>AYEL01076374.1:0-36691 GCA_000484575.1 Olivierus martensii
AAAATTTTAAAATTTAAGAAGATTAACATATATATTTTATATTATTTGAAATTTAATATTAGCTGTAAAATTAATCTTAATTGCTTTAAAATATTAGTCATAAAGAAATCTTAAAACAAAATTATCAATAAGATAATTTTGATTAATCAATGCTGATTACCATTCAAACTAACAAATTTATTTTATTGAAATTTCTTTTCAGAAACATGCTTTTTATGAAATTTTGAAAATTTTAAATATAATTATGGAATTTAATAACTAATGCAACACACAAAATTTTGATAAATTTACTAATTTAATATAACAACACTAATTGACAGAAATAGACAGAAATAAATTTTCTTTTTAATTAGAAGAACATTATATATAATCAGTTGCATTGCATCTATCTATTCTTTAAGTAAGGATTCCTGCAATGAACAGCACTCTGCGCAATTATAAGTTTAAACATATTTATTTAACATCATTAAATGCTAATGTTTTTGGTGTATTTACACCATCATCAGGTATTTTATACTACCTTATGCCTGATGATGGTGTAAATACACCAAAAACATTAGCATTTAATGATGTTAAATAAATATGTTTAAACTTATAACTGCATAGAGTGTTGTTCATTGATCCAATTAAGTAATAAGTTGAAAGCAGTTAAAAAGGAATGAAACTATAGGATTCCTGCAACTTTAACAATTAAAACTGAAATATAAATATTTGATGATAATGATATACCATATATTATATTTAATATGCAATAGATAAAAAATATAAATTACTTTTATAAAAAGAAAAGTCATCTCATAATAGAAATAGTCAAATGCAAAATTTTATAACAAACATTTAACATATCATAGAACTATTCATATAAAAAATAAAGGCATACTTGTTTAAAATTGAAATCACAGTCAAAAAAATAATTTAAACAATTTATCTAATATTCTGATAAAATTATATATAACTTAATCAATATAACTAAAATATTTTTAAATTTTAGGTCACAATTTTTATCATGTATATTATTAGACAAAGTATAAACACAAAACAAAATAACAGAGGAGCTCACTTTAACAAGAAAATTTCTTGGAAATTATCCAAAAACAAAGAAAAAAATCCTATACATTTATTA
This sequence comes from Olivierus martensii, assembly GCA_000484575.1. Lineage (NCBI taxonomy): Eukaryota > Metazoa > Arthropoda > Arachnida > Scorpiones > Buthidae > Olivierus > Olivierus martensii. The sequence continues at coordinate 1,124 of AYEL01076374.1, forward strand.
ATTATAAAAACGAAATAAGTAAATTTTTAATATTTATTCTTTCTTATATTATTTAAAAATTATCTGATAAATATTTTGAATAGTCATAACACAGATATATTTGAATTTAATTAATTCCCTCGAAATAATGTATCACAAAATATGAAGACTGTCTTCCTCTGGATCCAATGAATAAAATTTTATATCATAATTAAATTTGATATAACAAATTTAATTATGATATGAATAAAATTTTATATCATAATTAACTAGAACAAAGAATATATACTACTATAATTGAAAATTCTATATTTTAATTAAATAGATTTTCACAAAAAAATAATTTTAGATTCTTTCTCTCAAAACAAAATCTGTTCCAGTTATTATAAATTTAAAAAATTATTGTGAAGTTACAGAAATATAATCATTGTTTATTGAATATTGTATAACAAAAAGAATTTTATCTATTTTTGAAGCTACTAATAATTTATATATAACATGACTACAGTTATTTATATATAATATGACAATGTTCCAAATGATGTGTACTTCTATATTTTCATCATCAATTAATTAATTTTTTTATTAATTATGAATCTGCAACAAAATGCAATCAAAATATGAAATCTACACATTACTGAAATATAAATGCAAAATCAACTATTTAAATGTAAAAATATTTTCTTGAATGCAATTTTAAAAAATTTAATAAATCCAGTTTTCATAATATTTTTATACTCCTGAGATTTCACATAATCTGACTGCTTTCACTGCCATTCCCAGATAGATTTCAATGTTTCCTTTCTTCTAGAAATTTCCATTCCAAATATTTTGTTTTGCAAATAATCCATGTCATGGCGATCAATAATCAGTCTTGTTAAGCCTTTTGAAAGTTCAGATGTACAGTAAAATTCATTTTAATGAATGTCACGTCTTAAAATTTTTCATAACTTTTATTCATTAAACTTGAGACTCTAAAACATCCAAATGTATATGAATTATTTTACATGTGCCTTTTTAGATGTTAACATGGTATTTATTTCACTTAATTCTTCTTTTTTATTCATATTTTTAAACTCTGCAATATGAACAGGAAATATTATGTGAAATTCCAATAAGATATTTATAAAAGTATCTTTTTAGCTCAAATATAAGAAAAAATAATAAAAAAACTAGAAATTGGTTTATATTTGAATTCAAAAAGCAGTCAGTTTATACATGAACATTGTATGTCAATCTTTTTCATAGGGGCAATCAGACCACAGTGAGTGTGTTCATCATGCCATGAGAGAAGATTGGGACCTTGTTAAGAGAGTGATCAGATTAATCAAATATATGGACTGTGAATAACTTTAAGCCTTTCAAGGCTACTAGTCCAGATAGTATTTTGCCAGTGTTTTTACAACAGGGTATTGACATTCTGGATTCATCTCTTTGTCATGTCTTCAGGACTTATTTAACTTTTGGCTATACACAATGGCCCTGGTGGCAGGTAAGGCATTCTTATTAAAGATGGAAAAGCTGGTGGACATATTTGTTAGAGATGGGGCTTTAATTAGGTCTTATCACTATTCCCACTATATTTTTTTTCAGTGTTCTAACATTCTTTTTTGCAGAGAGTGGGAAGTATAATCAATGTACATCTCATCTCTTCTTGTGTCTAAATTCTTAAAAGGAATTTCATATACTCTGGGGAATTTAATTAGATCTCTATATTGCAGCCAATTTTTCTATTAATTGGGAAAATTGACTGAAAATGTTCTTCATGAGGTCGTGTCACTCATTGAGAGAGCAATTGGAACAAAGTTCTATCACAGTCAGCACTACTAGCAGTACAAAAGGAAAAAAGCTTTTATATAGAAAACTGTAAAAACGTTTTCAGCATTTCTCAATGCCATCTTTAGTTACAAATTTGTAACTGAAGATGGCATTAAGAAATGCTGAAAACGTTTTCACAGTTTTCTAAATAAAAGCTTTTTTCCTTTTGTACTGCTAGTAGTGCTGACTGTGATAGAACTTTGTTATAATTGATAGTAAGCAGTTTTATGTTTTAGAAGAATTTTAGAGCAATTTGATACAAGAAAATTGCCTTAGGAGCATTCTGTAATATCCAAGGGGCTTCTGATTCTACTTTTTTTAAAAAAATTAGCCTTGCAGCAAGCAGACATGGAACATGTTCAGCATTTAATCATTGGATTGCTTCCATGCTGAAGTACAGAGTTGTTTATAATACATTCTATGAGGAGGAAGTTAAAATATTCCAAGACAGATTGTCTAGGGACAGCCCATTCTTGAATATTTTAACTTCTTCCCAAGGAATATTTTCTCTCCTGCTGTAGTGCCTTGTGGTGAATGATCTTTAACTACATTCAATGGAAATGTGTTTTCCCTGTTGGCTATGCTGATGACATAGCCATTATTGTGATGAGAAATTTCCCAGAACTGTATCTAAGATATTTTAGACAACTGTCAATACAGTGTCTAATTGGTGAGTGATAAGATTGGATTAACTAATGCTAATTCAGCAAAGTTGTAATTGTACCTTTTAAACAAAGATAATTGATGGGACTTTCTGAACCATCACTCTTTGATAAAAGATCACAGTTTTCTACCAGTAGATAATTGATCAATAATGAAATAATTTTCACTTTGGTAAAGAAACTATCATCACAAAACAAAAAACTGTTACCAATTTAGGTACTTCAGATTTATGCTCTTCATTAAATCAAAAATTTGTTAACAGAGGGTTCATAAACTAAGGAATACCTGTACAGAAACTCTTCTCTATGATGATAAAATTCTAACATCAAGTGTTTAAAGTTTTACCAATTTTGGTTAAGATTATTAAGGTATTTTATAAAATAATTATATTGAAACAAAGATTGTACTCAAATATTAGAAAAAGCATAAATATTTTGTTATTGGAAAACAGATTTACAGATTTTTGCAGATTACAAGATCTCACTTTTCAGCATTAAGAACAGAATCTGTTCTTAATGCTGAAGATGGTTGTATTGCAACTGAAAATGTTTCATTAAAATTTTAGTTATTTTTCAACTGCTGTTTAGTGCTATTATTTTCACATACAAAGAATATCAGATATCATACAAGTATATTTTACATATAACAATTCGAAATTTAAAAAATTGTTTAATAAATATTTATAATTTGGTTATTTCTTCTAAATATTAAAACTCATGATGCATTTTATAAAATTTAAATATAATATATAATTTTATAAATCTTTATAGAGAATTTAAATGTGATTATATCATAGACTTCCATAGACTTGGCTAATGCAAGCTCCTCCCACACCCCAATATTTTCAATGAATGTTACAAAGTGATATCACTTTCTAGACTTCCAAATGGAGGTGTGAAACCAAGATCATTTGGACAGAAGTCTATCTGGTACATCCAATTTATTTGGGACTTTTACTAAGAAAATTTCCTTTATGGGCTGTATTATAATAATTAATGCTAACTAATAAAATAATTTTTCAATGTGTACGTAATTTACAAAAGTATTTTAGCATATTTGTAGCCTGTTTGGATTTAGGAAAGTCAATTCAAAAGTGTCACAATTCATTTTGTCCCAATTTATGAAAAATTGATTTACAAGCATTTTTAGGAATATATTATGATAGCAAACAAGGATAAGAGTATATCTAAAACGTAGTAGTGACGTTTAGATATACTCTTATCCTTGTTTGCTTATTTCTTATTAATACTGTCTTTATTGCCATAAAAACAGTATAAATAATTATGATTCCTTTTGTATGCAAATTAAAAATAATATGTTAGAAGCATCATTAGTAGACAATACAGCCTTTCTGAGAATGCCTGTGGTTTACTTATTATTTTTATGTTAATTATGTTGGAAATATTTTCTCACTTTTAGCCAAATATTAGCTAAAGTTAATTCACTTCTCATTCTTAATTAGAACATTACAGTTTTACACATAATTGTAACTATAAGGATAGCCACAAGAATATACAGTATTAGTCTTATATTTTTGTAGATAGCATTACATTTAATATCAAATAACAATGCAGAATGATAATGCGTTTACCGTTATCTTGCTATCTTATTTAGTCTTATATTTTTGTAGATAGCATTATATTTAATATCAAATAACAATGCAGAATGATAATGCGTTTACCGTTATCTTGCTATCTTATAGAACGTGAATAAAATGAACCCACACATTTTAACTATTGTTAATAATTTATGGTAATCTTTATGAAATTGAATAAAACATTTTTCAGATAAAATTTAATTTTTAAATATTAAAATAAGTAAATCTTCTAAACTCTTAATTTATTAACAACAATTTATATTTCCGTAAACAGTAGAATTTTTACGATACAGTACCGATACTGTATATAGCAGCTCGATTTCAACTTTAAATAAATATAAATACAGCAAACACTAATTCAAACTTTTACACCGATTTATAAATAAATATTTAATCAATAAAATAAAGCTCACCTAATACAAAAAAAAAAAAATAACTTGTCTAAATTAAAAGGACTTTAAACCGATTTTACGGTTTCACAAACAATATACGACCAGCACCATCTTTAATTAATAGACATCACGAGAAAAACAACCAGGATAATCTTTAATATATATATGAATGAAATACTGTGTGTATGTATATATACGGTATATAATAATATTCTGCATTTTAAAATCATTATGAACAATTTTAATTATATTAATTTATTAAACCGCTATATAATCAAGGACGTATATAAAACATCTATGATCAATTTTCGTTTATCAAATTTCTTCTTCTTCACTTCTTGATATGGAGAGTACAGCAAGAGCTTTTTATCAAATTTCAAATAATTTAATTAAAATTTATTGTACTGTATATTGTATATGAGCCATCGGTTCTAAAAAAAAAACAAAACAAAATGGTAATCATGTTTAGAAAAAAGTCATGAGTCATTTTGAATAAATTGCTGTATTAATAATAAAGATAATTAAGTATAACCATCGTTATAACAAGTAAAGAAAGAGAATATGATATTGTTTGTTTTGTATCATCAATTTCCAGTCATTGACTAATTACAAAGTAGTAAGATCATTACAAACCTTAATAATCTCCAGCAGGCGTTGGTCATAAAGTAGAGCACTGGCATTACCTACAGGATCCGACTTCAATTTCATGGTCTGATATCTTCGAAATTTTTTCAGGAGTCTGAGCCCGGATATTTAAACATTATCTTCCATCTGAGAGCAGAAAGTGACCTTGATGGAATTGAAATGCTACACCGCGTAATAACTACTGGTTGGAAAATGATGTAAAATTATAAAATTAAGAAAAGACAAAGATTCCCTTAGGATGCCTACACTCCTGCAAGGATTAGCTTACTTGTAGAAAATAAGAATTGATGGTCAGGCTGAATCACTCAAATATATTTTCCAAGGAATGAAGTTCAGATTCAATTCCGAGTTCTTTTGGGGAAAACTAACGCGTTTCCATACTGCTTGCAGGTCATTATTTCAGTTCATATCCAAAAAGACTTCGGTTCAATTATTTGCAGAAAATATAACTAAATGCAAAATTTCAGCATAAAGAAATGTTTTCCGGGTGGATTAACGTTACTTTCCACTCCGTGGGTTCTAAGGGGAGTCAATCTATTGTAATCACAGGCCCCACATACCTCTGATGGGGTCAGTCTTCAGGTGAAGGATGGGATTCAACTGATCAGGCTGGGACCTCTCCTCAAAATTGAAGATGAGTAGATTAGGTTAGTTTTATTACGCCGCCATATCCTCATGGGATATTCTGTATCTGGCGGCTCAGTTCCTCTTATTTAATCATTCCAATTATGTAGATTTTTAAACTTTTCTCTAACTTAAAGAACCATTCCCATGATCATCTCTACATTTCCCTAAACTTTTTCTTTAGCCTGAAATTTAACAAGTTTTGGTAAAACAAACATCTGCTTTCTGAACGTTAGGAAATTAAATGCCCTCCATTTTTAAATGAATCAGTCTAATAAGTTTGAATATCTTATTTCAGACTCGAATTTAATAATCTAACCATCATGTTAATTTTATAAAATTCAATTAAAAAATTCAGAAGTTATTAGAGGAAAATCTTTGAAGTTTAAACGTCTGACATTTTTAAACAACTGTAGAAAAAGTGTTACTGATATGTCATTGCGATTATCTTCAGTGGTTCGACCATTCTGCTAAATTTCATAAAAGTCCAATAAATAATTCAGATTATATTAAGAAATTATCTTTCAAGTATAAAAGACCGCCAGTTTTAGATAACCTACTTATTAGTTAATAAGTTAATGAGTTAAATTATGAGGCATCGAAATTAGCTGGCGTAATGAACATCAGTATCAAATTTCATGAAAATATATTAAAATAATTTGATTTGGGAGTTATTAAGGAGGATGCACAGACAAGAGATATGTATGAATAGTAATGTCATAAGCTTCATTTTCAAATTAGACCCTTGTTTAGAGCTCCATTAAATGATCTACATTTTTCGATATAAATTAGGAAACACAACCTGCTCATTACGATTAAATTCATATACTATACTACTCTTAGAATACTGATTTTTATTATTATTAAATGGTTGTGGTCGATGAAATATAAAAGATTACGTTAAGGTATCAGTGAAGTAAAGTATAAAGGATTTCAGTAAGGAACTGCGATTCCAAAAAGTTTTGGGACAAACCCCTGCTCTAAATCAAGCAAAATAATTACAGACTAACTCTTATTACAGGAGTCATTACGACAAAATTCAACTCATTATAACTTTGATTCTAAGTAAATATTATTAATCTGACAATTATATTCAAGTAAAAGTAATCAATAGGATATCGATTCCAAATTTGAAGCATCAAATCCAATTAATAAAATAATTAGAGTAGTTTAAATATATCAAAAATAGGCAAAAAAGCAGTTTTTCTTTTTCTTATTTTCTTCTTCACACATCTCTGTAGTTAGGCATCGTTCAACCATTAAATTGGGAATGTAGGTATTTCTTAATTACTTGAATCCTCCTCGATTGTGCTGAAAATTTCAGCACAATCGAGGAGGATTCAAGTAATCAAGGAAAAATAAAAAGAGAAATGAGTGTTTGTTTTCCATAAACACCATTATATATCGCATTGTTTAACTACTTTTGACCAAATTTAGCATATACACATCTTAGCTCAATTAAAATATCCCCGAAAATCAAATCTTCATATTCATATTAGGTTAGGTTAGGTTAATTAGATTACGCGCGACTTCTTGATCATGATAAATATTTTCAAGGGTGGGATTCAAGATTCGATCCCGGGTCCTCCAGAGTGGAAAGTCGAAGGGTTTCCACGTAGTCAATCCATCTGACAAAAATGGGTCGTTATTTATAAATGTTACTTATTTTATTTATACATATAAGCCATATTTTGAGGTGCCCCTCGAAAAATATTCCAATCGGACACCTCACTAACTAGATCCGGCATTGGATAGCAGCTAGAAATAGTAAGTGGCGTTGGGCAAGCCATATTGCAAAATACACCGATGAACGAAGAGAATTACGGAATAACAATTAAGGTTAGGTTAGTTAGATTAAGCAGCCATATCCTCATGGGATATTTTGTATCTGGCGGTGGCCACCTATAGAGTCCATCACAGGCTGGCCAACACCCATGATGGGGTCAATCGGATGGTTGAAGGATGGGGTTCATTCATATTAATATATATTTTGATGATGAAGTGTATATGTAAAATTGCTTCTTTAAACAGAACTTTTAGGTAAGTTTTTAGCTAAATATATACAGGGTGTTTTCTGGCACCCGTACCACCCATTTTTTTCTCGGAAATGCGATGAGATAGGAAGTAGGGAGAAAAATTTGATTCTTCAGATATACTTTGGTAAAAATGTTTTACCAAAGTATATCTGAAGAATCGAATGGGCATGATAAAAATTTTGTGTGGGCCATCGGAACTAGGGGCACAAGGGGTCAACTATGAAATCTCCAATGGAGGGAAGAATCGAATGGGCATGATAAAAATTTTGTGGGCCCATCGGAAGTAATCTGAAGAATCGAATGGGCATGATAAAAATTTTGTGGGCTCATCGGAAGTAGGATATGAAATCTCCAATGGAAACCAATGCCGATTTTGACATAATTGGATAGCAAATCTCCAATGGAAACCAATGCCGATTTTGGCATAATTGGATAGAACATAACTTTTGTTATGAAAGTTTTTAATATGTGATATATCACAAAAAAAAAGATATCTGCACATGTACCGGCGATTGGGCTGTTCAAGCAATAATAAAAGCAAGAATCTGACAGAGGGCATCTGTGTACATCACAGCGCTCATAAAGGGTTGAAATAAGTTCAGAAATCCTTGTTCTTGAGTATGGCTCCATGCCGAACTGTGATGGCGAAAGACTTGTCACAGAAGAATCTGACAGAGGGCATCTGTGTACATCCATGGCACTCAAAGGGCTGAAACAAGTCCACAGAAACCTTGTTCTGGTGCTCATAAAGGGCTGAAACAAATCCAGAAACCCTTGTTCTTGAGTATGGCTCATGCTGAACTATGATGGCGAAAGAATTGTCCCACCTGCGGTTCGAGTGCTGCTACCGAGTACCAGAATTCTCCTTGAATCTTCATATTACCGCTCTTTGCTGCTTCAATAATGTTTGGCAATGTACACAGATGCAGTGCTACTACCGAGTATCAGAATTCGCCTTAACTCTGCATAATACGGCTCTTTGCTGTTCAATAATGTTTGGCAATGTACACAGATGCCCTATGTCTGATTTTTACTCTTCTTACTGCTTGAATAGCCCAATCGGCGGTACTTGTGGCAGCGCTCTATGTCTGATTTTTATTCTTCTTACTGCTTGAATAGCCCAATCGGCGGTACATGCGGCAGCATCTTTTTTTGTGATCTCTCACAATCCGTAAGTGATATTAAAAAACTTTCAAAACAAAAGTTGTCTTGTGGCAGCATCTTTTTTTGTGATATCTCACAATCTGTAAGTGATATTAACAAGCTTTTCAAACAAAAGTTGTTTGTTTTTACAGTTCTATCCAATTATTCCAAAATCGGCATTGGTTTTCATTGGAGATTTCATAGTTGATCCCTTGTGCCCCTACTTCCGATGGGCATTTGACCCCTTGTGCCCCTACTTCCGATGGGCCTACAAAATTTTTATCACCTCAGATATATATTTTGGTAATCAAAATTTTTTCCCCTACTTCCTATCTCATCGCCAGTATACTTTGGTAATCAAAATTTTCCCCTACTTCCTATCTCATTGCGACCCACAAAATTTTTATCATGCCCATTCGATTCTTCAGATATACTTTCGTGATCAAATTTTTCCTCTACTTCCTATTTCATCGCGTTTCAGAGAAAAAATGGTGGTACAGGTGCTAGAAAACACCCTGTATAATTAAATTGGTAAGTCAGTTTAAATAACAATAGCAAAAATTTTACTAAAATACTAATTTAAAAAGTATAGAGGATGAATAACTCTTCGTAAAATAAGCATTTCATATATAAATCATTATAGAATATAATTGTTTAGGATAAATAAATATCATAACTGGTATATTCGGTGGTTCTGTATAGCAAATTGACTTTGTTTTGGTGGCCAAGCATATCCGTCGGCCGCGTGGTAAAGCTGGGATTTACGGCTTTGAATGCTCCGGGTTAAAATGCGGGTCCCATACTTCCAATCTTTCAAAAGGGGTCCGGGCCCGGCTCCGGCTCATCGAACCTCATCCTTCAACCTTCCAGTTAATCCTATCGTGGGTTTTGGCCAGCTTGTGATGGGATCTATGTGGCAGCCGTCAGATACAGTATATCCCTCGGGTGATTATGGTGGTAACGTAACCAATCATATCCCATTTATTTTAGTAAGTGTGATGGCCAGATTTAATAATTAACAAAAAGGTTATAGTACCCCAATATAGAATACTGAATCATTTTATTTTTATAATTTTTTTTTATAAATACACATTTTTCGATAATTTCGAATGAAATGTGAAAAATACTCAAAATTTCGCATTTTCCTAATCGTTTAATATTTTAAGGAAGGAGAGAAATAGATTTAAAAATCATCGAAGGAGAATTGTCAAAAAAAAAACAAACATTATTACAGGTATTTTATGCTAAAAAATGTCAAGTTTTGAAAAATAACAAGCACAGATGAGGGAGTGAATAAAATTAGCAAACATTATTACAGGTATTTTTGCTAAAAAATGTCAAGTTTTGAAAAATAACAAGCACAGATGAGGGAGTGAATAAAATTTTATTTTTGACAAAGATTATAATAAAACAATAAACAAGGAAATTACACTTTTAACCAAGGTCCTATATATGGTCCTATATCATTTGAGTTTTCTAGATAAATGATGTTTTATATTAAAGATTTTATAATGATTTTTCATTCTATCGATATTATAAATAAATTGTAATTTAATAATTCTTTATTTCATAATTTAAGTAATAGAGTTAATCCTTGGAGTTAATACTGTATAATATTTCATTAAATTTCATTTGCTGGCAACACTGTAGTTTATAATTTAGTAGCTTTACCTGCCATAGATTTGTAATACAGTTACCTCCATTGTACAGATTGTACATGATTGGTTTTCTTTGAAAAAGTAAAAAATTTTTAAATAATAAATGGCAGATGTTTTGGATATAGATGGAGGAGGAGAAGATTTTGAAGTAGAAGAAGATGGAGATAGTAAGTTTAAATATACATAAATTACGAATGTTAAAAATTTAAACTTGTCTACTTTCTAAAATCTAAATAAAGCAAATGTGATTTTATAATTAATTCTTTTTTATTTTAGAAAGTGTGCAGAGATTGAAAAATAAAGTAAAACGGAGAAAAGGAAGAGGATTCCATTCAGGTGGCTATTAATTCTTAATTAATTTAGTCATTAAGCTAAAAAAGTATTTTGGAAAACTGTGCTAAAATTTAATTTATTAGTAAAGAATTTATTTTAAGTAAACCAAAAACAAATAGTCAAAAGTAAAAATAATCACTTATTTATTGTAGATCATTTATTATTTCTCATGAAAAACAAAATACATTTAACATATATTAGGGAAATATTTGAGGGGCACATTTGTCAAGCTTGTTTCATATTTAATATGAGTGATGACATATATCGTGATTAGGCCTATACTAATGCAAACTAATTATAACCAATTAATTTCTTAATACGTACATTTGAATGAAATTATATGTTTATAGTATAGATTCATCAGAATGAAATGGTTTTACTTAAATTCTTACTGAATTTTTATTTTTTATTTTAGTGCTGTTATACTGATGAGGGAAATATATTCTTTCAGACATATGTCCATCATCAGTATAATAGCACTAAAATAAAAGTACATTCAAAGGTAATTTAAATTTAAAAGTTAATATATATCAAAAAATTCAACATAACATTTAAGGAAACAAAATTATATACAATACAGGTATCTACTTACAATGGGGTTATGTTTTGGTAACCACATCATAGCTGAAAATGACTCACAGACATATAGTTTTAGTAGTAATAGAATACTAAAAACTTTAAGATGATAAAATTGCCCAGATTTGATCTTGGATCCTCCAAAATGAAAAATTAATCAGGAATTGAACTCAGACTCTATAAATAATCATCCAGAATTGAGCATGGATCCTCAAAGTGATGATGTTTATCAGTTAACTGTAAATTTTTAATAAAAATAAAAAATATTTCTAGCCAATATACCATGAAAATAGCCAAGTTCAGAATATTGTAAGGGCCAATCAAAAGATTGGATTATCATAAATTGAATGATCATAATTAGAAGAGCATTTGTATATAATATGCAATAAAATAAATAAAAATTTAGTAACTAAATTAAATAGGAAATTAGATAAACTTCCATGCAGAACTTAACTCCCATCAAATTTTATTTAATACAATTTTTTAAACAATATCCTATTATATACATATTGTTCTGAACTTAAAAATGTGATTCAGTTTGAACTATTTTATATAATTGAAAATTCTTTATGTATTTTGATAGCCCACTACTGTTATTCATTATAACACAATACAGTATCATGATAAACTTAACAAACAAAAATTAAAATAATTAGATGCAAAATAGACACTTTTGCTATATCAGACTATTGACTGTGAATTTAGGCCGGCTGCAAACTAGTCGATATTGCAGCAATCCGGTCGCCTTCGACGTCGTACCGTAACATGAAAGCTATATTATAGCCTTCGTGTTGCGTCGGAATCGGCTCGTTCCGTGTCGAAATGTCCTGTTTCATTTCATGTTTCAGTTGTATCTTCTTTCTGATGCTTTCCATAAATGGCGTAGTGTACCCGTGTAGTTCGCCCGCATGTCTGATGTATTCAATTTCCTACTTCAGATCTGCTTTATCTGTGCAGTATGAGTAGGCTCTATTATAAAAATATCTGAAAGCAGTCTTATGCATAAATGATAAATCACAACAAAAAATCTAACAAAGTCAATGCTTTTGTTCTAGAATTGAGAAATTCAATCATTATTCAGATTAAGAAAAAAAAACAAATTTTTTGTTTGTGTCATAATTTTATTCTTTTTCGAACAGCTCATTAATAATATATATACAATATATAAAGATAAAATGAATATGCAGTGCAACGGAAGCCACCAGATTGGCATGTCTTCTCTGTACGTCGGCATTATTCGATAGGTAAACAAATGATCGAAAAATGTTAATTGGTTGTAAAAACAACGTCATGAGTGACGTCGTTTAACAACCTCCTCGAAGATCGCATCCAGCGACATCTTATGAAATGGTCACGTGACTAGAGAAATCGTATCTGACGCCAGATCGCAGTCGATGCCGTCGACTAGTTTGCGACCGGCCTTAGGCAGATGTGAATTGTGTTGAATAATCTCATGGCTTATTAGTTGTGTTATGATCATAATTATAAGTAAGTGTTTTAGTTGAGGATTAACTGTATTTTATAAAAGTTAAAATTTTTGGCCTATCCTTTTTGGTTTAATTTATGTAGGATCAGGCAAACTTTCCCTGGCAAAAATATACAATCTAGCAAAACAGAAGTTCCAATAAGAATTCAATAGATTAACTTGTTTGATGCTGTTTATAGATGTCAAGGAAGTGCAATAAAAAACAGTTAAAAAATTTAATCATGATTTTATTAATCCTGCTTTTGCAAATTGATTTTTGTGTGTATTTGTTGAAAATATGCTTTTTTGACTATGTTTCTTAAAATATTTTTTTAAATTATGTGTAAACAGACATTGTTCATAATTGAACCACTTGATAGAATTTGGATTTTTTTTTTAATCCCATCTTGTTGATTTTATAGCCTAATATATCAAAGTTATTTCAATTTTGGGATGAAAAAATAATATTTTTGAAATTTTAAGTAAAAATTGAATTTTTCATACATTCAGCTATAAAAATATTGTAGACAATAGGAAAATATTGGTTAATCCTATTAAAATAAACTAAATTATAACTTAACTAGCTGTAATTCCTGGTGTTGCCTAGTTTTGTTTATAAATCACATATTAAAAATAATTATTGAAAAATAATCATTATTAACATTAAAAATAATTATTGAAAAATAATCATTAACATGCAATATATCGTATATATAATCATACAATACTCCAAATTCAATATCATTTTTCTCTTGTTATTGTTTGTTTATATTTCTATCAATATATCGTATATATATAATCATACAATAAACAATGCTTCAAATTCAATATCATTTTTCTTGGTATTGTTTGTTTTTATTTTTTAAATATTAAAAATATTCAAAATTTTTCCTTTATGAAAACATTTGTATTAAATATATAGAAATAACTTTTATTATACAACAAACACACATTAAACATCTGTTTTGCAATAAAAAGTGAAGCATGTGCTTGGTCTCAAGGCCAGTGGGCTGCATTTAGCCCACCAAGCAGTTTTATATTTTAGCTATTTGTTTAAATACATATTAGTCAGAAAATTATTACAATTTAATGTTAATAAAATAATAATCTAAAGTTTTAAAGCATACTGTAATCAACCTATACTATGTTATCAGTAAAATAGTTTTCTTTCACTGTATTTTTGTTTTAAAATATTTGGCCTTTGTTTCCTTTCGAACTGCGCATTCAGCCCGCTTGCAATTTGAGTTTGAGATTACTGACATAGTACAAAAGGCCATGCACACGTGCAGAAAACCAGCACTTGTTTAACACGTGCTTGGCTCTTTGTTTAATTTACCCAAGAATTTATTTATTTTGCCCATGTTAAAAACATGCATGGCCATTCAGGAAACACTGGACACTGATTTTTTTATGCGAATGTGTGGACAATACTTTAATTTTTACATATAATTTATATTATTATAATGCTCACTTGAAATACATAATTGTCATGATCATGATATGGCATAAAAATAGATTTGGCAATAAAATGGGAATTTTCTATATGCTATGTATATTATTTCTTTGTGTGCTATTTTAAATATTATTTATTTATTAGCTAGAGAGAATCCATAAATTATGTCAAACTTTAGGAGTAGAGTAGGAAGAATTCTATAAATTATGATTAACAATGTTTAGTTATTAAATAAAATATAAAATATTTATGCATAATTGTTAGAGAAATAAACACTAATGTAACATGTGGAAATACGTTTGTTATAAAACAGCTCTGGCCAATCCAAATTGTTTCTCCGATCAGCTCAGAGAACAATGTTATAATAATCACGCATGATGTGACGAAAAATTTCAAAGGGGGACAGATTCAAAATACATTTGAACTAATGAAACGTGGCTTAATTTCATTTAAAATTGCAACAAATAAAAAATTTGTATATACTGATCAACTTCCAGTGAGCTTAGCCCCTACAAGGTAGGTACAAAACTTTATGGAACCGACTTATTGGTAACTGTATTTTCACCGCTCTGCAGGAGTCCGCGAATAATGATACTTAGCCCCTACGAGGTAGGTACAAAACTTTATGGAACCGACTGTACACAGGATCAGAACAGCAGATGGACATGATTTCTATATAATACTGTAAATATCTCCTTATTCTGTCGGGAGAACGTTTATGTAAATTTCGAATCTCTCTTATTTGTTAAACAAATAATAATAAAGAAGATGTTGAATTTAATTTCAATGTTGTTCTCCATCTCATTTCTTCGAGTTGTTTTGCTTCATTCGTCATTCTTACCCACGAATTGAACGTGGACCAATTTTAGACCATAAGCCTGTTGATTCCGCATTTCCAATTTCCGCTCAGAAACCCCACAATTACTTTATTAAGTGTAGTACATATATGTCTATGGTAAAGTACTAAGACAGAACAAAAATGAAATGACAAATTATCTTAGTAGAATGAGGAATTTTATTCAAATGATAAACAACAACTGATTGAATATTGGCAAAGTACTATAACAGAAATAATATATGAGTGAAAAGCATAACATATGATTAACTAAAGGCAAATTATTTTTTATTCAATTTATGAAATAACAAATAATTTATAATAATAAATTAATATTAGCATTTTTCTAAAATTTATTTAATTTATTAACTTTAAAAAAAATAAAAAAATTACTGTAATATAAATTATAGAATTTTATTCATAAATCTAAAAACTGAAATTGCCTGAAATCCAAAAATATTTTAGATGCATTTGTTTGATAGTATGGTAAGCAATGAAACCGAACATTATTAGGATGAACTTGGCATACTAATACTTGATACTGACTACCTGTTTCAATCATCATAATTGTTCATATTGATTGATTTCTAACAGTTTTAATGATATTTATAATTTCTAGTATTTATTTTATTTCTGTTTTAAATAATGAGAATTTTGAACAGACCATAAAATATCTTTGAGTGAAGTACACAAATCTTTGAAAACACAAGCACAAATTATCATCAAATATTAGTAGTAGTATTATTACACAAATTCTATATTCTTAGAAATTAATGCATCTATAAAGCAAGTGAGCTTTGAAAGATGATAAAACAGATATTCAAATATATATTGGTTATTTGTATTCAAGCTATAAAAAAAGCATTAAGGGGCATAGTGCAATAACTTTTATTATGTATTCTGTTAATTCACAGAATACATAATAAAAGTTATTGCACTATATATTAATTTAACATATATTGGCTAAAAGAATAAAATTTTCCCAATTTTGAACTATTACTTTTCAAAATATCTGATAAAAAGCTTTTTTACATCTGTATTATTTTTGCAAAAATAATTTAAAAGTTTTTATCCTCACAAAGAAAAAACTATTATTAAAAGAAAAGTTTTAATTAAACATTAAGTTGAAAAATTTATTAATTTTAAGCATTAAAATTTACCTCAAAAAGTTTCTTGAAAGATGGATGAATTTGAGGATTGGGTATGAAAGGCAAAGCATAGTAAGGCAACAAATCATCACTTTGACTCAAAGTAGTACCTTTCGTTTCCAAATATGAACGAAAATAGCACATAGCAATTTCACAATCTTCTGTTTTCTACAAAAGATATATAAAATATGTAAAAAATCATACTTTTATATGCAAAAAATTAAAATCACTATTAGCAAAGTAATTTATTCATAGGAAAAATTTTTAGAAAAGAAATTTTGATAACTTTTTAATAAAAAGTCTTAATTAAACTTTTAGTAATTTTTTATCATCTTCAGTCATTATTGTCCCAAACAATCTTTAACTAAGAATCAAAAACATTGCTATTTGTTCTATTCTATGAATAAATTTTGTGCAAATAATATTTTTTGTTATAGGAAAATTTAGGAAAAGAAATTTATTATTGGAATTATTATAAGAAAATTTTTTATATTTTATGTGTATTTTATATTACACATAAAATATAAAATTTTTCTACTCATTAAGTAAAAATATGAAAAAATTGATATTTGTTTCACAAAGAAGGAATTTATTTTTTAATATACACAAATATTTAGGTAATTTGCATATTTTTTCTGAATATTTTAATTTTCCCATCATTAGATGACTGTAAGCAGGTGCCTGACTTTTGTTTTTAATCAAGCATATGAAAACATTACACTTTGTTCTTATACTATTCAATAAATGGAATAAATATAGAACAGTATAAGATCAAAGGGTAATTTTTATAAAATATACATAGAATATATATAAATATAGGAAATTCTTTTATTCAGAGTGGTTTTTCTTAATAATTCAGTAGTACATGCATTATTTTCTTGGGAGATATATAAAATTTTTAAATTAATTTTTATTCCCTATAATAAAGAAGTAAATAAATATGCAATTTAAACTAAAATTATACCTGCTTATATTCTTAATACAATTAATATTAGCACACATGAGAACTGCCCTTTCAAAAAGATTTAACGAATATAATATCAAAGCAAACTGGAACGAAACAAAAATCATCAGGCAAACAACACAAGAAGACAGATTTGCTGCAGAAACTTTAGAAATCATAAAAAGAAAAAATTTTAGTATTATTATTAATGATAAACTACCAGAAAATATGTATAATGCTTGGCTCTATGTCATAAATAGAATTTAACCACTATAAAATTTTTACGACCTGTTATTCTATAGTTTTTAATGAGTAATACAGTTTTTACATATTTACTCTTATATTTTATTTTAATATAATACAATATCGTTTTTATATATTAAATTTGTAATTATTTTAAATTTTTTCGAGCAACAATGTACTGAGTTTCGTTTTAGAATTCACAATGTATTTTATGGTTTTGTAAGTCGACGAAGTTGGATTTATTTAAAAGTATTTCGTCTATTAAAGTGTTTATTTTATAAAATACTGCTGTATGTGCTTTGATGATAAACTATTAATTATATGCAATATATTTACTTTTTATCACATGATTCTAATAATGATGTCATAACTGCAGTTTCTCTGGAAAATATAACTTACTCCAGTAAAATACACTTTACTTTCAATAAAAAACTCATTTGTTTCTCAAATTTGAAGATTTGCTTATATTTTAAATATAAAAATTAATATACAGTATATATCTTAAAAATTGTTGTTCTTCAAATTATAAGTATTCTAATTACAAACTTTTATATATAAATATGGCCATTTCATTTTGAAATTTTAGAAAATTTCAAAAAATGTTCAAGAATTTTAATTATTATAGTAGTAAAATGGTCAAGCAACAAATGTAATGCAAAATTACATAATTATGGGTAGTTCTCAGTTTAAGAGTTCCTGGAATAATAAGTATTTTTTCAGATATGAAGTATTAAAAAAATTGAAAATATGAATATTAATTGTAATAAATAAATTTTAAACATTCATAAAAAGGAATTTAAATCCACATATATAGCTACACAATGCAGTACAATTATATAGGTATATATGTTGGTAACAGAAGGGTACTTTTGTAGCAGAAACTCCATTGTCTGCTTTGAAATTGGAAGATTCAAAATGGTAACCAAGACGTGAAAGTAACATGTAAATAATTTCTATTTCCAGATTTTGCCTAGGATAATAGTTCATCTGTATTAAATTTCATCTACTTATCTGTCAATAAGAATGAACAATAAAAATTCTTTAACATTAATAAGACATAAATAATTTCATTATTATTATAATCTGCTTGATTTTAAAGACTATATTTTCATTTCTTTAGATAAATAAATCATAATTTATCATAAACAACTGATTTTATTGACCTTTATTTAAATTTATTGTGGTCAAATTGCATTGCTGAAAATGGAACCTTTGATTTTAGCATTATATCTATGGGAAATTGATTCTTGGTTTATGAATTCTTATTAAACAAGCAATTTCCAGATCTGAATTAATTTTTAAAGTCAAGAATTACCTGTACTTATATTTTGTTTCACTTATTAAAAATATAAATTTTTAATTGAATATTTTCAATAAAATTTATAATGAAAAAATATAAAAATGAAATTACAGTATAGCATATTACCCTGTATGATACCAACTATTTCAACCCTTTCAGTGCCAATTGTTTTTTAAAATTAAGCCTAACAGATAAAAAAATTAAAACTGTAAAATCTCACTTAATTTTTGTCAAAATCTTTTGAAATTTTCATAATTTATTGTATTTTTTACTCTCTTTCTAATAATATAAGCATTTTTATTTTTGGAATTTCATTTTTTTTCAAAGTTTTTTCTTCCCTATGCAAGTTCCACAGAAAAAACAATTTTTTTATACGAAATCTTAGCTATCCAACAAAATAATTGAAATTTTTAGATAGTGATATGTCCTCTGAACAAAATAAGCCATGAATGAAGAAATTTGAGCCATATTTTAAAATAATTTATAAAACAATCAAGCATTACATAACTTTTAAATAAAGTTATGCCATATAATTATTAAAAAATTACATAAATTCAATGAAATATTAAATATTGTCATTTTTATCAATATTTCATATTTTTATTAATTTGTTCTTATATCATTTGTACAATTTTTAACAGTACTTTTATATATGTTAGGATTTTTTAATTTATATTAAATTTATATAATTTATATTAAAAATCTTAACATATATGAAAATGGTCTCATCTCATACATAAACAGCTTTAATATTCTTTATGTTGCTCTAATTTGACTGTAGATGGCTTATTATAGCAACCCACCCAATACAACATGCTGCAGGATAAGGCAGGCTTGGCTACAATTTTCTGATAAACAAGTATCTGCTGTAAAGCAATAAAAGTTCCACTTGTATTTAAATGGCTTTGATATCATGAATATCAAAGCCATATCAAGAAAATCATGAAAAGAAATGTTTACATTTCTTTTCATGATTTTCTTCTAAATTTCAGTGAAAATAAAACAAAAAATGAATAATTAAGATATATTTTTGTCTATTTTAATAAAATTAACCAATATTTTCGTATTATCTATAACATTTTTCAGTTTTAAACATTTTTTATAGTTTAAAATGCTTAAAACTGGATAAATGCATCATATGAAAAATTCAATTTTTACTTAAAATTTAAATATACCATTTATTTCATCCCAAAACTAGAATAACTTTGATATATCAGATTACAGGATGAGATATAAAAACATAATTTAAAAAAATATTTCAGCAACTAAAAAAATTTAGGACTCACCATCAAAAGTGGATACTTTCAACTAATAAACATGAAAAAATCAATTTGTAAAAGTTGGATTAATAAAATTACAATTAAATTTTTTAAACCACTTTTTTTTATTCCACTTCCTTGACATGTATACACATCATAGGCATTGAATAAGTCAAGGTCTACTGTGTTTAATCAGTTTCTGAATTGTGAAAATTTCAGATATTTATATTAGGATGGGAATCAATACATTACAATGGAAGTGGATAGTAATATTATTTGTACATTACAGGAAAACCACATCACATAGATATATATTAAAAAGGATATTCTATTTCTTGATTGCAATAAAATTTAAATCATATTTTATTTAAGGAGACTTTTTAAAAATTGACATAACTTTAGAGATTCTCACCAAATTACTTTTCCTTCGAAAAGGAAAGATGGCAAAATGAATCTGTAACTGGAATTCTAACTCCTCTATTATTTTATTTTTTGCAGCAGATTTCGAATAAACATATGAAGTCCAAAGAGAGAAAAACTTAATTCGGTTTCCTTCATCAAAGTAGTTAAGTAATTCCTCCTAAAATATTTTAAAATTCAATAAATTTATAAAATATTCAACAAACATAAATATATATTATATTAATTAATAACTTATTGATATATAATAATATTTATTATTTAATTCCATAATTAAGTAGACAATTAGCATAAAAAATAATTATATACTGTACAGTATTTATATATTTTTAAAGTTTCGTAGTCTCTAATATTATGAAACACATTACATTGATGTTATAGTAATTATGATTTGAACTTTTTAGAAAAAGCATTTAAATTTAAATGAAAATAACCCATGCATGCAAGATCTTTATTTCTCCAGCTCCTATCCTAGCATTTTATGAAAATTTTTTGCCATTATTTTATTCTGTAAAAATTTAGTTTTATGATGTAAAATTTTTTGAGAAATTCACAATTTAAAATGGGAGCTTGGGAAATGCTAGTCCTTCTTCTAAGGAATTGGAACAAATCAACTATTGGAATATTTTTTCTCATTTTATGCTGAATTATGCTGCAAAGTTTCATTTCGTGCGATGAAGTTCTTTGAGAGATTTAATTTTGAATTTCATTGCTAAATAAATGCCAGATTCCCAATATTTTGAATTATGTCTAAATAAATTTATTGCATTATATTAATTTTGTTATAAAAATTTTTCTTTACTATGAAATTTTTCAAGAAATTCAGGTTTGAAAATAGTTGCTAGAGAAATACTTATTTCTTCATGCAGTATCTTGAAAAATGTTAAATAACAATTTATTCATTTTTATGAAATATTTCAATTTATTAATTGCATCATTTTGTTTAATAAAAATCTTCAAGAAATTCTTAGAGTTTCAAAATGGAAGCTATAGAAATACTATTCCTCAATTTTGTATTTCATGAATATTTATTATTTATGTAGAAATATTTTAAATGTAAATATAGTACTAGCAGAAGAGATATTCTAATTTAGGACTTTCATAATGTTTCATTGATTTTTCAATGCTGAGCACTGTCCATAAATTTTTTCATATAATTATATTCATACTCATGTACAAGGGGAGATTAAAAATTCTTACCATCATCATGATGCAGATATGCCAAGGATCTGAAATTTGGTCCTCCAATTCTTCCTTCTCTACATATCCATCTCCTAGGCTATGGCCACATACTCCTCACATGTGTGGAATGCACACATGCTTAATCCTATCTTTATAGAAGTTGGCAGATTTGGAGGCAAATCAGCTCTCCACAGCAGTAATGACCTCCTTATCTTCTTCCTTTAAATGTTTTTCATATTTCAAAACAGGAAGAAATCTGAAGATGCTAGTTAGGAGAATATAGGGATGAGGCAAGGTTTCATAGCCCTATTTGTACAGAAACCTGACTAATTTTGCAGCTCTGTTTGCAGGTGCATTGTCAGCTAGTAACAACAACTTTTTGACAACAAACCATATCTTTTTTTCTTTATGCTGTCCTATAACTTTTTTAACAAGTTCTTGTAGTATTCCTCTGTTATTATTGACACTTTTTGTAAATAATTTGTCAGTATGACACCTTTGTTGTCCCAAAACACAGATAATGTGATAACCAAATTTTGCTGGATGGCCTTCTCTTGGGTAATTCTGGAAGCTAATGCAACCACATTGGAATTCCCATTTCCATCATTTCACAGTCTCATATAATGAACATTCCTTGCCATATACAGCTGACATTTCTTCATGGATTGTTTATGCAGTTTTCTCATAAAGATAAAGGAACCATATCATGGCTTGATACTCAATTTTGTCAATCATGACACCTATTATCACGCTTCTAACTCCAGTTAAACAGGACCTATCAAAACAAAAAAAGGCATGCTTATTAATAAGACAGTAATCTATCATCATTTATAATTACAGATTAATAGCATATATACATGGTGATGGTATATACTTTCTGGCCCCCCCTTGTACAGACAAACAAAAACCTCCTTTATACTTTTATATTTTAAAGCCAATAACTTTGAATGAAATAAAATTATGACACAAAATATTTCTGAAATAAATATCACTAATAAAATAAAGCCATTCTCCCACTTATATGTTTTTTATAACTTTATGCAAATTAACTTTTACATAAGTTGGAAAAATAAAACTCCCATAGCTAGGTGACTACAATTAGAGGCGGACCATTAACTTTGGGGGCCCTGGGTTAACATTGTTTGGGGCCTACTAAATTAACCCAAATTAACCTAACAGTGAGAGCTATGCTAAACTAATTATGCTTTAGAGGAGCTAGATTTGCACTCCCATTCTGACATTACCACATTATTTGCATAATTGACAAATGGCAAAGTATATTTTGATGTCCAATGATTCTAAGCAAGCCAAACTTCCCCCAGCGGTTATTTTTTGTATCCTATATACCTAGGATCGTGAAAATATTTTCTCGGATAAAAGGGGTTGCCAAGTGGAAAAGTTTGAGAAGTGCTGCTCTAGAGAGAAAAGATGAAAACTGCCAACACTTCATATAAATTCATCAATCGTCATTTTGTGTATTAGTGACTCTCATTGTGATAAACTTGAATATATATGTAGAGGACTTTCAGCTACTCAAAATGTAATGCAATGCACAATTTTGGAGTGTGGATTATTTGGCATCATCATCATCATCATTTGGAAGACAGTACTCCCAATTACTGTGTTATGAAATACCAACAAGTTTTCAGTGGGCTACTGGTTATTTTTTACAAGGATTCTAAAATCCTTGAATCATGATGAATATCTAAATTATTAATCATGATTGTCAAGAACAGAACTTATCATCATCTGTGAAGTCTGCTGGTCATCATTGCACTATTGTGTGAAATACCAAGTAATTGCAATTTACTATTGATTTTCAAGTACACACAAAACAGCTTAGAAAGGAAAAATATATATTTATCTATTAGTGAAACATTTTCAACCATAATTTTGGTTATCATCAGCATAACTCTTTAAGAACATAAATTCCAAAATGTTAAATTATTTAAAATAGGTGTGGCAAGAACTTATTACAATTCTAATTCTTGATTTTTCATATTATTTTACTTATAATTGTATTAATGAATTTAATACAGTAGGTCCCCAACTTATGCAATTTCAGAGCTATATGGATGCATAAGTCTGTTTTTGTTGAATTTCCATAAAATTCAATGACAATGTAACTAAACAATTTATGTTTTGCATAATTGCTTTAAACATAGATAAGAAATTTCAAGGACATCAGTTGATAAATTTAAACATTATTGGGCTTACATGGTTTTTGATTTATGCAGAATTTTTTTGGACAAATTAATCATCTACAAAATTAATATAAACTCACCAGTAGTCCTAATCCCAAAATTGGTTATCAGAAAACAACATGGATATTCTTTTCACTTTATGATGGATTTTTACCATGAAGTTGAAGAGAAACTCAATAATCTGACCTGATAATAGTAGATATGATACTTGAATACAACATTAATGTTATAAGAAAATAAATTATGCAAAAGAAATATACTCTCTCAAATGAAGAATAGAAATCACAGAGTATTTTAGGCTAACTGATAGAAATAAAGCAGTGTTTGTAGCATTATGTAACAAAAAAGATACATATGAAAGCAATATAAAATCAGGTGTATATATGAATTGCACAGATGAGAAAAATAGAACCAGAAGTAATATGAGACAGCACCTTAAGGAATATAAATGTGGCATGCAATCAGAAGTTTAACCACCTGCATTATTGAAAAGAGTCTTTGAACATAAAATAATTGTGAAATGGGGAGAAGCAGAAATGCTTAAAGTTTTCAGTAAAACAATAAAAATAGTAGTAGTTAGAAATGAAATCAAAGCTTATTTATAGTAAAGGACAGAAATACCAAAATCAGGATGGCAATGCATAAAACAGCACTTTTTACATAAAGAAAAGCAGTGTAAGAATGGCAAGTTTTATCATAAATCAAAGCATATATTCTTGAGAATATAAGTAAATGGAGTCATTGAGGAAACCTGGAACAGCAAATAAATGAAATTTGTCAGACCATGCTGGTCATGGGAAATTTGGTGACATCTTCAAAAATAATTTAATAAGCCTGACCTCTCAATCCCCATTCTTTTGTAGTGTTGTATGATTTAAAGGAATAGAAATCTGACTCGTCTTGATGATAACGGATTGAATTTATTGAAATGTACAACCAGGAAGCATGACTAGAGAAATTTGTCTGGCAGACAAGAGAGAGAGCTTGAAACTCGCATCACACTGTATAAAGCCCCCAGATCACGCCACCTAACGGTCGTTGAGGTATACATTTAATCTCATTATAGTAGTATCCCCCCAGTGAGGAAGCAAACGATACAAGAGATTACAGTAAATTAAAAAAAAATATTTTACATATATACAAGATAAAGGTATTGCATAGAGAAATTATAACTATACAAAGTATTTACATGAAAAAAGATTACATAACTACTGATGAGTGATGATTTATGTATATATCATTTGAAATTTTTTTTTTGATGGGTGCTTGATGGTGATTGTCTTAAGATGTGTTTAGTCCATTTCCGTGATTAACCTCTTACAGAATTTTATTCGTCGACCAGATTTAGTTGTTTTTATGCTGTTCCGTTCTACATCAGACTTTGACAAAGGATTTTTTGTGATAATTTGGGATGTGCTTGAATTTGAGGTTGTTCTATTAGAGGTGAATCTGTAAGGAGGAAGGCCGGCTTGACTCTGTCTAACAAAACACAGCTTTTTCTTCCATTTACCTCAATTGTGATCGTTTTGTCACCTCTTGATAGCACTTTATGCGGACCAGTGTAAGGCTGGGACAAAGGTGGTAACAGTTTGTCTATCCTAAGAAATATGTGTGAGCAGGTCTTCAGTTCAGGGTGCACAAAAACATTTAGTTGGACATGTGTAACTGTGGGGCATAGTGATATGTTATTCATTCTGTCTCTATGGGTTTGAATGAAATCAGAAACTGAGAACTGTGGATGTTAGAACTGGAGCACAATTCAGCTGGAAGTCGTAATGTTGTTCCATATACCAGTTCGGCACTTGATGCTTTTATGTCCAGTTTAACTGCAGCACTTATTCCCAGCAGAACTGCAGGCAAAGTTTCAGTCCACTTATGGTTTTTATGAGCTTTAAGCGAAGACTTTAGCAGTCTGTGAAACCATTCTACTAGGCCATTGGCTTGTGGATGAAATGAGATAGTTCTGATACGATTTGTGTCAAGTAAGTTGGTCATTTGTTTGAACAATGAAGATTCAAATTGCCGTCCTTGGTCTGTGGTTATTGTAGAAGGACATCCGAAACAAGAGATCCAACTATTAAATAAGGCATGACAAATTGTTGCTGCAGTGATTTCAGTGATAGGCACTACCTCAGGCCATCTTGTGTATCTATCCACCATTGTTAGGCAATAGGTTTTTTCCTTCAGACGGAGGTAAGGGTCCTATTATGTCTATGTGAATGTGAGAAAATCTCGCATCAGGAGATGCAAAGGTGCCTATAAGTGTCTTTGTATGCCTATGTACTTTGGACCGTTGACAAGCATTACAGCTCTTTAACCCACTCTTTGATGTTTTTCTTCATATTGGGCCACACATATCTAGATGATAATAACTGGATTGTAGAAGCTGCACCTGGATGGGCAAGATTATGGAAGTGATCAAACAGGATTCTTTGAAACTGTTGAGGAACAAATGGTCTAGGTGAACCGGTTGACACATCACAAATAAATTCTGTGGGGGAAACAGGAGATGGCAGTTTCTTGAATACGAAAGAAGAATTGCTGTTGATCAATTCTTGGAGTTCGGTATCTTCAGACTGGGCAACAGCAAAAGCTTCAAAATCCAAAAATGATGCTTTAGAGATAGAGTCAATTTCAATTCTTGAAAGTGCATCAGCAACTGTGTTATTATTTCCATTAATGTGTCATATATCAGTGCTGTACTGGGATATAAAATCTAAATGTCGAAATTGTCATGGGCTACATTTGTCAGGGTTCTGTTTGAAGGCATAAATAAGTGGCTTTTGGTTGGTGAAAATTATGAACTGACAGCTTTCTAACATGTGGCGGAATTTCTTTATCGTAGTATACATTGTCAAAAGTCCACGATCGTATTTAGACCATTTCTGCTGGCTTGGGCTTAACTTTAAGGATAAAAAGGCAATAGGCTCCCATTGTTTGTTGACTAGTTGCATGAGGGATGCACCTATTGCAATGCTAAATGCATCAACCCAGACACTTATTTCAGCACCAGGTACGGGGTGACGAAGAAGTGTTGTCTAGGCTAGGGCCTCTTTTGCAGCAGAAAAGGATTTGTCTGCTGTTTCGGTCCATTGAATAGAGCTATCTTCCGATACGCCTTTGGTTGATGGTTTGCCCTTTCTTTTGTTATTCTTAATGCCTCATAAAAATTGCTCAAGCGGATGGAGGATAAATACTGCTTTGCGAATAAAACGTCTATAGAAGTTGTATAAGCCAAGAAATCAGCGTAGTTGTGTGATTGTAGACGGTCGTGGGAATTGTTGTATGATTTGGACATAATCCGGAAATGGTTTGATTCCGGTTGCTGACACGTTGTATCCAAGGAACTCTATTGTTGATTTTCCAAAAACACATTTTGAGGATTTTAGGCTAATGCCGTACTCACAAAGTCACTCAAATAATGCTTTTAAGTATTATAAGTGTTCTGCTTCAGTTTCAGAAGCTACGAGGATGTCGTCGACGAATGCGTATGTGAAGGGAAGGTCCCGAGTGACTTCGTCAATGAATCATTGAAATGTGGATGCTGCATTACACAGTCTGAATTGCATCCTAATGCTCTCGAATAGTCCAAAGGATGTGATTATTGCTATTTTGTGAATGTCGGTCGGGTTTATCGGGATTTGGTGATAAGCTTTAATGAGATTGATGTGTGAAAATATCTTTTTGTTATGTGGTTCTGCAATAAAATCCAATATGTTGGGCACACTGTACTTATCTTTTATTATTTGAGCATTTAAGGCTCTGTAATCGCCTATGGGTCTCCAATCCAAACAGTTCTTTTTTGGAACCATGTGAAATGGAGAAGCATAGTTGCTTTTGGACAGTCGTAAGTGTCTTAGTTCGATCATGTTTTTGAATTTTTCTTTGGTGATTTTTAATCGATTGGGAGCTAGTCATCGAGATATAGCTGAGACTGGTAGGCCCATGGTTTCTATATGGTGCACGATGTTATGTTCTATTTCCTGATTTGGAGTTGGTGGTTTGGTTATATCTGAAAATTCTCGTAGTAGAGCATGATAGATGCTATCGCTGGAGACAAGTTTGATTGAGTGTATGGCTGTTGTTTGTACTTTTTCTTGAGAACATAAGTGAGTTTGGGTGTCTATCAGTTCTTTGCAGCGTAAATCCGGTGCTAAGTTAAAGTGATATAGGAAATCTGCCCCTAATATCGTGTTAAGACGTTTCCCACTAGGAAAAGCCATTTGAATGCACTTCTTAATCGAAAGTCTAGTGCTAGTAATGTTTGAGAATATATGGTGATTTTTGATGAATTTGCCACTGATAACGTCATTATGGGTTTTCTTTATCTTGGCAAATGAATGGGAATAATTGAGACATCAGACCCTGTGTCCACCAAAAAGTTTATGTTCAAGAGTTTATCCTTTACGAATAGATAACGAGATAAACTGTGCAAAATGTGTGTCGTCGGCACACTTTGCCTTATTCGTTTTTTGGTTGGTGATTACACAGTTTTGTACACTTTCGTGCTTTATCTCCAAAGGTATTATGATACCAGCACCGCGGGATTTTCTTCGTTATTTCATGAGTTAGATCTATTGCGTCTAAGATGACTATTTCGGCTCCGGTAACGACCACGAGTAAGCTCATCGATGCATTTATGCAATTTATTAATTTCTTGTAAGAGTCTATTCTCTCCTCCTTCAAGGTGCGGTGTAAGAGAAACAGTAATTATAGTTCCTGGGGTGGTTTCCACTATCCTATCGGCAATCTCTGCTGCCTTGTCGATCATTAGTGGCATCACTGCTGCCAATATGGTTTGTACTGAGGATGGTAACTGTTGGAGAAATAGTTCCAGAATTAATTCTGAAATAGTTCCAGAATTAATTCGTCAGGGATTTTATGTGATTTCGCTCGCCGCTTCATGATCCGTAGAAATTCTGATGGTTTTCTGTCTCCCAGAAGTTCTCCAGCCAATAATTTCCATATTTTTTTTGCGAAGATTCACTCGATCTCCTGATTAATTCAGTTTTGATGTGATTGTATGGATCAGTTTTGTCCGGGTTTGCTATGACGTCCCTTATGACTGATGCAGCTTCCGGTGGTAAGAATGCCACTATGTAGTTGTATTTGGTCTTTGAATCTGTGACTGGTTTAGGGACTCCTAGTTTGAACATGCTTTCGCACATCATGAACCATAATGCTGGATCTGCAAAATTATAAGTCATAATCTTAAGTGCTCCTATTTCAGCAATAGCGACAGAACCACGAGTTTCTAACTCTACCGTATTATTTGTAATATCGTGCAAAAATAGAAAAGCAAAAATATCCAAAAAATAATTGCCTTATTCAATCACATTCGGGTCACTAATTGTAGTGTTGTATGATTTAAAGGAATAGAAATCTGACTTGTCTTGATGATAATGGATTGAATTTATTGAAACATATGACCATGAAGCATGACTAGAGAAATTCGTCTGGCGGACAAGAGAGAGAGTTTGAAACTCGCGCCACACTATATAAAGCCCCCAGATCACGCCACCTGACAGTCGTTGAGGTATACATTTAATCTCGCTACACTTTATATATCCAATGCTTGATACATTTATATACCCTGAAATAAGTACTTTTTGTAATGAACAATTACAAGTTACCAATTTTGTCTGGTATAAAATTCAAAGTGATAACTTCTATTTTATACTTTTTGTTTTACTGTTTTCCTTTTGAGTCTATGCCTTTACATGGTAAGGGGGATTGCATGCTCCAGTGATCTTTCTGAGCTGTTATTAGTTCAACTTTGCCATATTAATGACTAGAAATTAGGAGCCTGACAAAGTAGTGCCCAGGGTTGTCTGGAACCCTCAAGAGGACAGCCCCTCCACCAGACTATACCATTGTTTAACTGATCATCAACATCCTGAAATTTTTACTTATGATTTTCAAAGCTCAAAAGAAAGAAAATTTGACTGGATAAAGAATAATGAAAACAGAAATGGAAGTATGAATAGAGATTGGCCTTGAGGAAAGTGAACAGACAGATAAAAGGGAATGAACAGGAACTTGTGGATGAAATGTGTAAATATAGGCTGGATGTGGTCTGTGAGTGAAACATATCAAAAGGATGTGCATTTGAATGTGTAAGGAATGACATTATGGGAATATGGTCTGGGGTAAAAGATAATGAGTGAGCAAAAAATGAGTCTGATGAATGAGAGAACAAAAAAAATGTATGTTAGAATATAAGTATGTGAATGACAGAAAAATATGGATAAGGATGAAATAAAAACTTTGGAGTGTGTTTCTGTATGCTCTTGTGGATGAAACAAGTGAAAATGAAGATAAATTTTAGTGTGACTTGAATGATGTGATAAATGAAAATCATGACACTGAGCAAGTGATTATGGCAAGAGATCTGAATAGCAGAGTTAGTGTGGAGAGAGGTGGCATGAAAGGACTGGTTGGGAAATATGATGATCCTAGAATGAATGACAATGAGAACAACTGTTGAAAGTTTTTTTAAGTACAAGGCCATCCATCAATACACTTGAGAGAGCTGTGAGAGAGATAAGAGGAGTATGATTGATTTAATTGTATGTGATGAAAGATTGAGAGAGAAAGTTATGGGCATGAGTGATGAGAGTACAGAAATAGGCTCAGATCACTAATGATGATTTGAAGAATGAATCTATTGAGGGGATGGAGAAATTTGAGAAGGATAAAAGAAGTAGAGATGCAAGTGAAAGTGGAGGATCTGTGGGTGAAGCAAGAGATACATGAGAAGTAAGTGTGCGAAAAGAATTACAATTTTCCACACTATACTAATGATGTGGGACCAGAAATTGATCCAATCTTCTCCAGATGATAAGCATCTGCTTTACTATGAAGCCATCCAGTTAACAATTTAATTTTAAAATTTAGCTTGCCTTGAAGTTTAACTAGCACAATATAAGGAAAGAGAATTTGGCTTTCTTGATAATGTTATATTGCCTGCAGAAATTGTTGTGTCTAATTTTTTTATCACTTTTATAAGCTATAGATATTGATAGAGTGAGTCATTTTTGAACTATGCTGATAAAAAACTTCATCAGAATGCTTTTTCCAATGTGAATTTTTTTATATTTGTAATTTCATTGAAAACATTCCTAAATTGAAATGTTGGATGATGGCTGTGATAAATACAAATTTTTATTGTAAATTTGAATTTTCTTCAGTCAGAATATATATATATCAAGACCCCTGTATTTTCATCAATATATTGATTAGTTTCATTCAAATACTTCCAATACTACTAATTACTAATACTAAAATTACTAAATTTTAATTATTAATATTAATCTTTTGATTGAGAAACTGTAATTATAAATACTATAGTATTATTAATTGAAATTTATTTGTCATTATTATTTCTAAATCAGAGAAACCAATTTGTATGATGTTTAGCTTTTGATTGTATAAATAAGCAAAATATAATATATATGATAAAAGCATGCTATATCATATTTACGTGTTCTACCTAAAAGTAAGATGTGTTCATATTTTATTTAAATTATTTATCATGCAATAATATATATATGTTACTGTGAAAAACCAAAATTAGAGAATGTCAATATTCTCTGGTGAATGTCGACACATATCAAATGTCGGTGAAAGACCGAATATTATTATATTATTATTAATATTATTATTAATATATTATTATACATTCGAACAATCACCGGTGTATGTCGACAAGCACAGATAAGCTTTGGTGGGGGTCAAAACGACAAGCTGAGAAGACACAGCCAGAAAAAAGCGACAAAATCGCCAAATCCTCTACTGCAATTGATATCACGTGGCATCTATTTGTTATACAACTCTGCTGTTTGTCAGTCTTATGCAAGGTTTGCTAGTCCGTGCAACGTTTGCTTAATTTTTATTTTTTTTTATCCGTTACCCTAATTTATATTGAATGGCTACTGCAGTGGATCGTGGTCTTTTTTTTTGAAAAGTTACATGCATTAATTGCGAGTAAATGAGAAGACAATTGTTTATTATTTTTCTCAAGAAAAGTACTCTAAAATACTTTCTGAAGTTATTTCTGCTAAATGTATGTGCAGTTCACCTTTGGATTACAGACGATTGAAACGTTTTGACATTTAAAAATTAATAATGACGAGAAGTTAATTGTTCCATTAAAACCAGGAGAAACGAATATATAGTATTATATTACCAATAATGAATTGTTCAGTATACTATCCAAAATTCACATCAGAATAGGCCATGGAGGAAGAACACATATGCTTAAAATACAAAAATATTACATATGAAGTTGTAATGTTGCATTTAAATTTATGTAAACAATTTCACCTCCTAGGGCCTTAAAAAGGGCCAAATAAAAAAAAGAGCGACGTAGGGACATTCCCATACTGATACTGAACAAAATTCTATATTATAATCCTAAATATCTTTTTTAGATTTTAAATAAAAAGTAACATACATACATACATACATACATAATCTGTATTTTATAAGTATATATAGATAGATAATGGAGCTATATAGTAATGAGCAAATCCATTCTATCTGCCACAAAACTCGTTATTTATATTTATTTTTCACGTTTTACATATTATATAAAGTACACCAACGATTTTTATAAAAAAAAAAAAAATGATTATTTTCAATAAAATAATAATGAATTTTGCATAAATTAATTTTGTATAAAGACAAAAATTATTTTTCACACTTTAAAAATTCAAATTTCATTATTATTAACAGAATGACAAGAAAAAATAATCATTATTTTCGCTTGTGACGTAACAATAATTCAAACATTATTAACAAATAAAATATTATTCCATTTGTTAATAACAATGAAAACTACATAACGTTTCTCTCAGAAAAGTTATGTAGTTTTCATTGTTATTAATAGAACATAAGGAAAAAAACACGTGTTCGGTTATTGATAAGAGTTTCGTAACAATGGCTTGTGATGTAACAATCATTCAAACATTATTAACAAATAAAATATTATTTTATTTGTTAATAACAATGAAAACTACATAATGTTTCTCTCAAAAAAGTTATGTAGTTTTCATTGTTATTAACAGAACGTAAGAAAAAACACGTGTTTGGTTATTGATAAGAGTTTCGTAACAATGGCTTATGACATAACAATCAATTACGAAATAAACATATTTCTCTCGTTTAAAATTTCGTTGTTTTATTTTTATTTTTTTTTGTGGACAGAATGGAAGAATGTAAAAAGACAAATCTCTTGCATTAATAAAATTAAATTAAACCGTAATATACTGAAATTGATAGAACAGTATAAATAAAGATTTAAAGTAGTTAGAAAACTGTACTAATTTATAATACTGACATGGAATTTAAAATGATATTGACAGGTTAAACGAATTATGAAGAACTTTCTAAAACAAATGCGATGGAAAATCAAGTTAGAATTTCGTAATACATCACATGAAAAGCACTACTTAGTTATGCAAATGAAGCTTAAGTCTTAGAAAGAAGAGACTTCATCGGAGAAATAATGCAAATGAGATTTCTGCGGCCTTTATTAGGAGTGATGAGACGTGATGGTGATCCAATACGCTAATATCTTACAAGAAATGGAAAATAGTATTTAAAATGATACAATTAGGTTAGATGAAATATAATTAAACCATGAGACCTGAATGGAAATGTTTACTCCTCTTACTCCTTTAGAGTGCGTCATTACGAATAGAAATTTTTCTAGTTTTCCCTCTGAGAATAGTTTGATCGGTATCATTGGCGTCTTAAAAGAGTTGGATATCGAAAATTTCTGCAATTCTCCAAGTTTATACAATACCCAATGCAACTGAATTACCGTCTGTCTATACAACAAAAACCATTAAACTACTCAGAATGAAACAGCATGTTTTGTTTAAACTTTTATCATCAAAAATACTTGCAAAATGAGTATAGTATACTAGATAATCTCTTTATAATTATAAAATAGAAAAAATAAATCTCTATCCATTATAAATTTACTGGAAACTACAAGAAAACTTATCATCCTTACCTGGTAAAGTTTCCTTACTTGGCATTATAATCTTAAACTCTTTTATAAGTGATTAGAGAGTAAAGGGTATTTTTAGATGAGCATCTAATCTGTGTAAGCTTATAATATCCCTCCTTTAATGAATAAAAATTTTGTGCAGGAATGGGATCGTCTACCATATTGTATAGCGTAAATTAAATTGTTTTATCCTAAATACTTTATTCCAATACAGTGTAACCAAATAGAAAAACTTCCAGAAATTATATTGAAAAAGTTCTTTATTAATAGAAACAAAGAATAAGCTTATAAGCTACTCTTACAAATTAAAAATTTAAATATCGTTATAAGTATTTTCTGCGGTGAGCATCATTTAACAGTTCATTTAATGGATACAATTTTGAAGCCATCAGTCACGTTTCTCGTTTGGAACAGTCGTTTCTACGTCATCAAGCACACTTGCACTTAATTGACGAAGGAAACTGCTTATAATGATGCTATTCTGATTGGAGAAACTTTGTATAATGTAATTATCTTAATAGGTAGCAATATAAGTGACATTGAAAAACAATGAACAGATGGCACTCCATATGATCCTCCGCTTTAATGTCTTATCAATGGTTGTTTCTGTACCACGCGGAAGACAAACTAACTAGGAACATCCACCGGAAGCAATTTTATTTTTCTCAAATAAAATTATCCTTTCCCCCTCCTATCACCATAACTAACCAAAATAACAGCGATAACGAGTTACAGATGTCCAAAATTGATCTGAGGGGATGGATCTGTTAGATGATTTATCGTCTTCGAAATGTGTATTTTGCTTAAATTTTGTATGGACGATTAATCTTTATTAAGTAATATATATATATATATATATACATACACCAAGTTTCGACTAAATTCAATTTAAACATTGAGTTGTTATCAGGTATGACTCATAATGACCGAAATTTTGCCTCTACCGTGATAAAAGTTACGATGTATATAAGTGGTTTGCATGTTTAATTTGGAAATGAAGTACTATTAAAATTGAACAAAGTAATTTATTTAAATTGTGTTACATTAAGGAATTTAATTCTGAATTAGGTAAAGTGCTCGCAATTTGCATATTTATTTTTTAGGTAAGATTTGCAGTCGTTTCTGACACTCAAACTACATTTTGAACTAAAACAAACAAAGATACAGAATATTTTAACAAAAATTTTTAAGTGATTGTGCATGTTTTTTTAAACACGCTGTTAGCATGATGACCTTTATTGTTCTAATATAATTAAGAACAGAAAAAAATAACGATGGAGTGAAAATAAATCAGGATTATTCCTTTGATTTAACCAGGATAACGGATAAAAAATTGTTGATCTTATCATTATATTTTTACTGAGAAAATTTTGAAGCGGGTCCACGAAAAATTATCACGAATGTCAGTCAATCTATTATTGTCGTTTATCGATATTCCGAAGTCCAAAATCGATTAAAGGTTTCTATTTTCTTGCGATTAATACACACAACCATTATAAATCATAGATTAGAAAATTTATTTTGGGATATATCAATTTTTTTCCCCCTCTCTCAAACAACAAAAACAATATCAAATATCCGATGTACTGAATTTATAAAACTTTTAATGATATATATATATATATATATATCAT
>AYEL01076375.1:0-96923 GCA_000484575.1 Olivierus martensii
TCCGGTGATTGTCACCAGTACATTACTGAAATTATTTACAACTATAAAAAAGTATTAAAAACTATGTACTTGATATGAAATTAAAACCTATTGCAAAGGAAATAATTCTGCGATTTATTTTTTGAAGCGGATAGTTACAACCAAAGATCGCGTAACGTCACTATCAGTTGAGAGTGAGACGGAGTATAGTACAATTCTACTAATCGTAGAATTTTACAATTAATATAAACATAAAAAATATAATCTGTGATTATAGTACTAGTACTAGTTATTTATTGCTATCTTGAATTATTTCATGATCTGTTGTTTGAAATAAATAATACAGATAAATGGAGTTTTATTTTCATATATGTAGGTTATTTTTAGTTTTATATTAAGTTGTTAATAATTAAAAAACTTTTTGATAAAAAATTTATAAATATTTTTTGATGGAAATAGCCAATTTATATTGATTCTCAGTTTCTCAAACAAGTGAATATTGATTTCTTAAAAAAATTCAAATTTAATAAGATTGACAAAATTTAACAAGCATATCTCATTAAATTAAATTTCGTCATTAAGCTGTTTTTAATTATTCAGTTATCTGTTCATAGTTCTTAAGTTAATAACAGCTTATTCTCAAGAAATAACAATCAAACTTCTTCAAATTTAAAAAGTTTCTTTTATTGAAGTCATTGAATACTTTAATTTTTTATTGAATTAAACTGATTATATAATAATTAGCTTAGCATTTATTTTTAAAATATTCAGAAATGTTATTTATCAGTTATTGATTTTAACTTACATGTAACTTTAATAAACTTTCTTTCTGTTTAGATTTGGCACTAGGTTCATTAACTGGTATTCCTAATTTTTTACAATCTTCTACAAAAGAATCACAAGCATTTTCCAATCCAAAATATTCAAGATACTAAGAATAAAAAGAATTATGAGAATTTTACAATTAATATAAACACAAAAAATATAATCTGTGATTATTTAATTAGAATGAATATTATTAAAATTAATTTTATTTGAAAAATTTATAAATTTAAAAGTATCAATTAAATAATATAATATAAAAACTTTTTGCAATAAAATAAATAAATTTTAAAATTAAAATATTTTATTAGCAAATAATTTTACTTCTTTTATCAATCCATTAAGTTCACCATCAAAGGGTAGATTTGAACCAGACATTTTTCATATCAGCCACTTTTTTAGATTTTAATCATCTCCTTTAAAAGAACAATGTCATATTTTTAGAAATCTTACAATTTCTACTTTTTATCAGTTTTAGAATTTTATAAATACAGGTTTTTTAGTTATGAGCATTCAAATTACTAAAATTCAAACCATACATACCATTTTATTTTCATACTTGTATTATAAAAATTTCAAAAGTATAGTTAGTAACTCCTCATTTAATGTTGCCTTAGTTAGTGTCATTTTGCTATTAACTTACCAGCAAAACTAAATTACTTAATTAAAAAATTAAAGATTTTAAGTCAGAAAAAAGAAATAAAGTCCTATTTTCTTACATTTCTCTTCATAACAGAGAGAAAATGAGATGGAAATGTATACTAGTTATGGAAAACAAAGTAATTACTTTTTATATGAACACTAATTCAAGTATATAATATTGTCTATGAATAATATATTAATTAAAAGTAAACTATACAGTACATAGGATATTCGGCCAGATTTGCCAAATGGAAATGCTTTGGATTTTTAATTAGAAGACTGAGAATGAATTAGGAACCTATCCGTTGGAAAATTTATATGAGAGATTCATGTCAGGCTCATCAAACCTGTTTTATACATCTGGCTAACTTCCAAGAGTGTTGACAACCTGTGTTAGGATCTGGGAGTGGCACAACTATTTCATCATCATCAGTAGTATTTCTATTTCATCCCTTCTTTTGTTTACAACTGTACCTATCTTGCACAGTCTGCATCCATTGGGAGTTATTTTTTCTTATATCATCTGTATATTCTCCAAGGTCTTACACTTCTTTTGCTGGACACAATGAGTCAAAATGCTGGACATACAGGTCATTTGCTGGACAAATTGTTTATTTTTGGTTTCTGATATATAATCTACATATGTTCATTCTTTCGAATTTGTAGGCACTTTATTATACATTCACATAGCTGACTTACATTATGTCAGTGCACTAGTGTTAATCTGTATGTTAAAACATGCTTCTTTAAAAAATTTATTTTTGTACACACTAAGTTTGATAGTGTTTTATTGTTCAGTGTGCTCCGGCTATCTGTTTTGATTTTATTAATGACAGAAAAATACCCTTATGAGAGATCTGCTCTTGTCTATATCTTTCTGTTTCTTCACGTGTTCAAGTCAGGTTGCATAGCATTCAATGTCCCTCTTGCCTTGGTGCTCAATTGCAAATTTTTTGCAGAAACAGTCCAAAAGGCATGAAAGTTATTATTTCTGTCCTTCCTGATGCATCGGAACTCTCT
Source organism: Olivierus martensii (assembly GCA_000484575.1). Taxonomy (NCBI): domain Eukaryota; kingdom Metazoa; phylum Arthropoda; class Arachnida; order Scorpiones; family Buthidae; genus Olivierus; species Olivierus martensii. The sequence continues at coordinate 2,464 of AYEL01076375.1, forward strand.
GTTCCATTTCAGGTCAAATTTAGTTTTCCTATATACATGTGCTTTAGGTTTTTCTTTCCCTGGAGCCATTTTCTTCCGTGCCAGATAGCACAAACATCGTTAGAGTTATCGAAGTCATGATCAAAGTTCATTGGTTCTATTCTCATGCCAAGTAGCCATTGACTGATAAGTGTGGTAAAACGTCCTTGGTGTGGTGAATACCAACATCAATGTTAAACAGTATAAGTATAATCAAAATGCATCATCATCAAATCCAAAAAAAAACATCAGATCCAGCAACATGCAACATCATGCCATCCATAGGTGCATGATGCTGAACATGTGATGGCATCAAAGGTTTAAAAGTGCTGCAGTTTTGAAATTTTATAAATTTTGAAATAAATGCAAAGTTAATGTTTGCACAAAGGCAATCATCAGATCATCTGACAACACACACACACTGAAAAAGTTTTTTCAAGTTAGAGCAAGCTCTTACCATCAACTTGTCATGAATATAAGCAGGGCCGCCGAGAGAGGGTGACATCCGTGATTTTTGTCACGGGCCCGGCATCGAAAAGGGCCCAACTGTCAGGCCTGAAGTGTTACAAAACATCTCCGATAGATCTCAGGCTGCCGACAGAGCACTCATAGCAGTCGTACCAAAATAAGCATTTTTGTATATAACATAGTAGGTTATATATGGAATTTTGAATTTATTGTTTGCCTTTTTTTAAATAAATGTTTATGTTTTGTATGGCTTTTTTATTAAACCAAAATGATGTACGTTTTTAAGTGGGGCCCGGACCACTTAAAAAAGTACGTCACTTGTCACGGGCCCGAAAATATCGCTCGGCAGCCCTGAATATAAGTATAATGTTTAATAATTACTTTATCAGATTTATCAACGTTAATAAAAAAAACAGCCTAAAAGCGTGACATTTGGCTATCGCATATGGGATAGCGGGATTGCTTCAGGAAATGCAGGACTGTCCTGCGAATCACATGACACTTGAAGGGTATACATCTGTCCATCATTTGTATTGCCTGCCAGGATGTCTTTTCCCTTTCTTGGTTGCCATTCTGTAATTCTCTTTGTCCAGTGGTAATCAGTATATCTTATTATATGGCCTGCCCAATGCCACTTACTGCTTCTAACTGCTACAAGTATGTCTTCAACTTTGGCTCTCTTATTCTTATCCATATGTTGATCTTGTGGTCCCTCCTGGTGAATCCTAACATGTATTTTTCCATGTTTTTCTGGATTCTTACTAGTTTCTGTTCCATTTTCTTTGTAAGGGTCCATGTTTCACAGCCATACATCATTACTGATAATATGTGCATGTTGAAGAGTTTCCTTTTGAGGCATATTGGTATTCTACTGTCCCTTAGGAAGTTATTGTATCAGCAATATGCATGCCATTCCAACTGCATCCTATATTGAACTTCTCTCATCTATTCCTCTTGTGTTGTGATTACTCAGTACTTGCTCTAGAGGTTTTGGCACTCTGATGCAGCTTTCTTGTAACATCTACTCAGCATCTTACAATATTAAGAAAACGATAATTTTGGCATTCTCTTTCTGAAGGCACTCTGATGTGGTGCATCATCTGCTTACCAGGTTAAGCTAGCCCTGTGATTACTTGTTCTAAGTACTTGTATTCTTCTACCCTTTCAACTGTCTGAACTTCTATAATTATTGTTTCTGGATTTATCTTTGTCTTCTCATAGTTCATTTGTAGTCTTATTTTCTCACTTTCTATCTTGAGTTAATTTAGATTTCCTGTAATTCATTCAGTGTTTGAGTGAATGGTTCTATGTTGTCTGCAAATCTCAGATGGTTGAAATAGTCTCCATTGATATTTATTTCTTTGTGTTCCCATCCATTTATTCTTTAGAATATTTCTTCTAGGCTGTAAACAGTTTTGGAGAGATGCTGTCTCCTTGACAAATTCTTTGTTAGATTTATATTTTTCTACTATCTTTGTGTAATTGTATTATGGCTGTTGCCTCCTAGTAGATGATACACAGTAATTCTATGTAGTGGTAGTCTATTCGAATCGATTATATTCACTTAAAACTGCTTAAAAACTTCCTTTTAGAATAATATCAAACAGCACTAAACGCAGTTAGTTTTATATTATGTTTATTTTACCATCGAAAAAATGCAAACGTTTACCATCCTCAGGCATTTAGAATTATTACATTAGTTCTAATATTCAATTACAGTTAACGTATTGTTATGACAGTTACATTCTGGTAGTCTATTCACTGATTACTTAGTACAATTAATATTGCCTCTGTAAATATTGAATCAAATGCTTTCTTGTAGTCTATAAATACCACACACAATGGAATGTGGTATTCTTTGTATTTTTCTTTCAGTTAGTTAATGGTGTGTATATGATCCACTGTCGAATAGTTTTTCTGAAATCTAGCTTGTTCTCTTGTTTACTTTGAATACAGTAATCATTCCAATCTTCTTGTGAGATGATTATGAAGACTTTGTATATTGTCAACAGTAGACTGATAGGCTTGTAGTTTCTTAGATCTGTTTTATCTCATTTCTTATATATCGACACTATGACTTCATTTTTCCAGCCATCCAGTATCTGTACTGTTCACATGCAGTTGGAGAATATCCTGATGAGTTGCTTGTATATTGGTACACTTTCTTCCTTTAGGAGTTCAATATTGATGTTGTTTTCTCCCAAGGCTTTTCTGTACTCATCTTAACTGCTTTCTCTACTTCTTGCAATAGTGTTGTTGGGATAACTTCTGTATTTGCTGGTTTTGATCCTGTTTGTTTAATTAGTCTCTTGATTTTTATATATATATAGTTCCTCATAGAAGGTTGTTGCTTTTTTTACTAATATCATCTTAGTTGGTGATACGTTCTCTGTTGTTATTTTTTATCGCATTTTTTTATATTTAGATGAAAAAATTACCAAATATTATCTCTTCTAATTTCAAAATCTAAGAACATAAGTGTGGCTTATAATACTAGATCAATGAGGATTTTGGTTTCAATTAAAATTGAGGTTTTAAGGCATCTAGCACAATATTAAATGAGGACCTATTATATTTTAAAATTAAAAAGATTTAGCAGAAAATGTATTACAAAATTATCTACAGTAATTATCTAAAATGTTAACACAGTATTTTAAGATGGCTGAACTTTTGACAAAATTTTTGTTCAAAGTCAGGTATTTATTTCAGAAACTCAAACATAAGACACTATTAATATAGTAAACAGAATCAATTTGGCACTCCTGAATTCAATGTATGCATAATTTCAAATCATACTTTTCAATTTATAACTGAATCTCAGATATATATTATGTTCATAACATAAAGAACAACTGTATTTAAATATTCTAAAAATTTAATATATTTAAAATATTTCATAAAATAGGATAAAATAGAGCATCAATTATTCAAATCACTGCCATCTATAAAACATTACAGTATTTCTTTATATCTGTACTGGTTGTTATATTGAAGTATTATTCCTGCCAGTTAATGCATTCATTTCTGATTATTTATTCAAAGATTTAATACAATATGCTATAGGAATAATCTTAAATAAATATAATATACATTGTTTCTTTAAAATATTTTATTATTTACAAACCATTTCCTAAATCAATTCTTTTTTATAATACTTCATGCTTTAAGATACAATAATAATAACTTTGTGCACAATAATTTAATTTATTTGTAATTCTAATTATGCTTTTTTTGTATTGTACTGGATATTCTCATCTATGTTTGATTAACCAAACTATTTGATTAACTAAATCAACTTAGTGCCAATTATTTCAGGTAATCAATGCTCTACTATAATTTAAAATTATATTTTAATACATTCAGACTAAATAAATGGAAATCTATTGCAGATAAATGGAATCTTATTTTCATTTAGTTTTAAAATAAATCAATAATAATTAGATAACTTATTGATAAAAAATTTATAAAAAATATATTACCAATATTTGTATTTTATATTTATACAAAATCTAAAGTGAAAATAATAATTTTTTATCAATCAATTTCCTTTATTTTACAAGATTATGATCCTCTGTTTTCTTTATGATACTTATACATTCATTGTATTTATATTTAGAAATAATTTATATATATAAAATGCTTATTAGCATGTATGTATATATGTCTGCTCAAATTTGCATACTTTCCTAGGACACAGAAAAAATTTGGAGATGCTATAGAGCAGCGTTTCTCAAACTATGGGTCGCGACCCCATTTGGGGTCGCGAAGCAAAATGCTGGGGTCGTAAAAATTAAATTCAAATACTTGAATTTCAGTTTATATGTAATTTCACAAATGTCCAATATTAACATTTGGACCGTATTTTCAATGTAGTTGGCTGATTGTGTTCATCTTAATAAGTGTATATATAAATTTTCAGTGTAGTTGGTTGATTGTGTTCATCTTAATAAGTGTGTAAATATACTTGTACGTTTTATTTCATATTTAATACCTGGGGTCGCGAAAGTAATTGGCTGATTGTGTTCATCTTAATAAGTGTATAAATGATGTAGTGATTGGTTGATTGTGTTCATCTTAATAAGTGTGTAAATGACTTATATACTTTTGCTGATTGTGTTCATCTTAATAAGTGTGTAAATGATTTATGTACTTGTTTATGAATTTTCAGTGTAGTTGTTTGATTGTGTTCATCTTAATAAGTGTGTAAATGATTTATGTACTTGTAGTTTTATTTCATATTTAATACCTGGGATCGGGAAAAATGTCATAATGAAAAATGGGGTCATGAATGAAAAAAGTTGGCAAAAAATGTCGTAATGAAAAATGGGGTGATGAATGAAAAAAGTTTGAGAGCTAGTAATGAAAAATGGGGTCATGAATGAAAAAAGTTTGAGAAGCGCTCGTAATAAAAAATGGGGTCACGAAAAATCTCATAATGAAAAATGGGGTCGTGAATGAAATGGGGTCATGCATGAAAAAAGTTTGAGAAGCGCTGATCTAGCAGAGCTAGTAATGAAAAATGGGGTCATGAATGAAAAAAGTTTGAGAAGCGCTCGTAATAAAAAATGGGGTCACGAAAAATCTCATAATGAAAAATGGGGTCGTGAATTAGGGTCGCGAAAAATCTCGTAATGAAAAATGGGGTCGTGAAGGAAAAAAGTTTGACACGCATGAAAAAAGTTTGAGAAACGCTGCTATAGAGGAATCATTGAACTGATTTGAAAAAATCAAGTACAGGTAGGCCTCAATTAGTGCGAATAATGGGTCCCACAAATTTCTCGAACTATTCGAATTCGCACTAATCGAAGTATTAACTATATGTAAAATATGGTAATTAGTTCTTGCTTTGTGAGATTCCAGCCATTAGCCAACCTCACAATGAATAACTACAATACTAACTGTTTAAGAAATATTTATTTTCATATTTTTTACATTGTTGTTCATCATCTAAATTAATAACTTACCAGGATTACATCTCAAACCATCATGAAACCAACTGCCAAATCGAAACCAAAATAGCGAATCAAAAGCAGAAGTTGAGCACCACCTGAATGTTAGCTTTATTTTTATATAAATTTTGATATTTAAATTAAATTAAAAATTTAGTTTCAAGATATATTAAAATATACATGATTTTGTTTCGGGAGATTTCAGTGACGTCAGATGACTGTTGATTTTTGATCATAGGTTATCGGCATTCGTACTGTTATACGATTGTGCACTTCTAAATTCTGTTATTTTTTTATTGCCAGAAAATGTCTGAACCGAATAAAAAAATCGATTTAGGCTTGCTAGAAGAGGACGATGAATTTGAAGAATTTAGAACGGAAGGTAATACTGTATTGGAAAAGAAAATTATATTAATAATATAATCTTATTCTTAAAAATTTTTCGCTTGAATTGTAGTGATTGAGGTTTTTGTATCATTTATTAATCTCCGTTATTGAAGTTGGCCAAAGATGTGGTAAGATTCTTGTTGAGCTAAGCACGCGGATCTATGATAGACGCCTGTTGACTCAAAATTCTTACTTTTTTGATAGTACGATAGATTCTAATAAAAGCATCCTGAAAACCCAAATAGTTTTAGAGTGAATCTTTAATACAACGGAGGTGTCGATTCATATTTTATACATCAGTCAGTGGGCGGCGAATCTTCAATTCTCCTATCATAGATCCACGTGCTGTAGCTCAACTAGAATTGTACCGTTGAACTACCAAGTAATACATACATGGTGTCTAGGGCTGGGTTGCTGGCATGAAATAGGTTAGGCTCCGGCACTGGCTCCAGAGCCACAGTATATTCCAGCTATGGCTCCAGCTCCGGTTTCGGAGTCATTGTTTTAAAACTGAGGCTTTAGCTCCAGCTCCATCACTATAAAAGTTTTTTTGGTATGACTACTACCATGAAACATCACTTACCTTACTATCACATCATCAATTACCTTTTAAATTGATATATTGGTGTTTGTATCATAATAATTTATTTTATATGTATATATTTAAAGTTTCAATAAAAATAGTTATTTTATTGGCAAATGGCATTAATATATCGGTAACTAAAAATCAAAGATCATGTAATTTATTGATTTCAAATTTTTATTAAAGTTGGGGTAGGCTTATACACGGGTTGCACATTTTTACTGATTTTCAAACTCTAAAAGTTGGGGGCCGGCTTATATTTGAGTATATATGGTAGATTGTTAGAAGCTGGAGCCAGCAGAAATTTTAATGGCTCTGGCTCCAGTTCCGGTTCCTCCAAAACTTCCTGGCTCCATGGCTCCAACTCCAGCTCCAGCTCCCCAGCCCTGATGGTGTGTTGTTAACTTTCCTGTTAATAATGGCTGGAACAAAATTAAACCACAAATTTCTTGCATCAAAATAAAAAGTTCTCATAAATATAGGCCCAAAAACGCCACATTTAAGAGAAATATGCACATTTTATAGCAAGCCTTTTTCAAAGATCATAAAGGAAAATGTGTGTTTAATTACTGAACTAAATTTTAAAAAATGACCTAGACTAAGATGAAAAAACGTAAGAAAATGTTAAACCTCATTGCCAATTTTGCTTTTATTTTTAAATTTATTTCCTCAATTAAACACACGCTTCCTTTATGATCTTTGAAAAAGCATATAAAATGTGGGTATTATTTCTTTTAATTGTGGCATTTTTAGGTTATGTTTATAAAAACTATTTTTATATATTTTGCTGCAAGAAATTCGTGGTTGAGTTTGTTCCAGCCATTAATTTTGAAGTTGAAAATCATTTGATTCAAACTACAACTATTATTATCAATTTTTTTTAGTTTACTATATGGACATTTTAAAATTTTTCTTGCCTTTTGTCAATATTCTGGCAGTTTTTATCACTTCTATATTTCTGGCAATTTATTATGCAGTTTCTGAGATACAGGAATCTTTTGATTAGTATGTGTTTGAATAATGCGGTTTTGATTAGTGCACAAAAAATTTGAGACTATCCCTTAACATGTGGTGCCAAATTTGATTAGTGTGATTTTTTTTATTTTTATTATTTTCAAACTCTCTGAAACATTGGCATCTGAATCTCAGGGATTGTAGTTTACATGATTAGAGTTCTGCAATAAATTTATTTATTTTTAATTCTGTTAATATTAAGACTTTTGTCATCTAATTGTTATATATTAAATTTGTCATAATTTTATTTATTAATAAATTTAGCATGAATGGTAACTACCTAATAATAGCCATTACAATATTATATATCCAGCTTTGCCTCCAGTTCCTCTCCATTACTGGATGTCTATGGATGTGCAATTATTTTTTACAAAATTTATGCAATTTTATTATTTTTTGTGAAAAATAAATTTTAATTCTTGCTATAAATTTATAAATACCTATACATATACCTCAATGATTTAAAGTATATGTAATGCAATATAGATATGTTTTGAGAGAGAAAAAAAAATACATGTTTATAATTTTGATGTTTTCCAGACTTCATTATAATTATTCCCATTGGTTTTTTAGTTTGATTAGTGCAGTTTTTGATGTATATGTGATGTATTGTGAGGATTTATTAACTGCACTAATCAAGGGATTCCTGTATGTGTTAATGAATTAAAGAAGTCCACTGACAGATAATTTAAGTCTGATCAATCAAGCAGTTCCATTGTGCTAAAAAAATTCATTTAAAATGTGTCTGTCACCTATCAATTCTAGCCAAAATGCATTATATCATAGGATTTGTGTTTTATCATTATGAAATATATGGATTAAAAGGCAAAATGGTAGACTACTTGCTGGTGAAAGATGTGTTGCATCACACATGCAGCACAATGTCTAAACTAATTTTAATGATATATCAACTAATATGAATCTTTAAACCAAAGATTCATGTTAGTCAATCTCTATATCATGTTCTGGTGGACACATGTGCATATATGTTAAAAAAGCCTGCTATATAAGTGATGCTGAGTTGATATGCAATGCGAAATGTCTACCACCAGCAGTTAATCTACTATTTAGCCAATTAAAACAGTTATGCTATAAAGGATTTTTCAATATAAATATTTATGAACTAGTATTTAGTTGTGTTGTATGATATAGATTGTAATTTGCACCTGAGGATTTAATTAATTGGAATGATTCATTATAATTTGGTAATATGTTCATCATCACCCACCTAATATAAGAATATTTTTGAAAATCTTAAGTGTTATCTTAAAAATTTATAAATGCAATACTGTATAAATTCAGAGAGATTTAGTGACAAATTTACTAAGTTTAAGCAGTTAATGTTTTGATATGCAGTACTGTATTGTATGTTGTACACATCTAACAGACTATGAACTACAACATGCCACATCCTCTTTTTGACATTTAATATATTAATATATTATTTAATTACTTTAATAATAATAATAATAATAATAATAATAATAATAATTATACTTTTGAGTCTAGATCGGTGTCGAAGGGTCCACTTTATTGATTGGTTTTATGTCTCTGTTGCATTTACTATATATTGTTACGGCTTCTGTGACTCTACCTCTCCCCTCAGATCTTCTTTCAAGAGTAATTTCACATTATTCCATTCTACATTTAAGTCAGCAGTTAGAGCTCGCTGTGCTTATGATATAGATTTACAAAATGAAGCTTCAACGACAAAGTTAGCACAGCGAGCTTTAACTACTGACTTAAATGTAGAATGGAATAATGCGAAATTACTCTTTAAAGAAGAAGATCCGAGGAGAGGTAAAGTCGCAGAAGCCGTAACAATATATAGTAAATGCTATGAAGACATAAAACCAATATATTGTTACGGCTTCTGCGACTTTACCTCTCCTCGGATCTTCTTCTTTAAAGAGTAATTTCGCATTATTCCATTCTACATTTAAGTCAGTAGTTAAAGCTCGCTGTGCTAACTTTGTCGTTGAAGCTTCATTTTGTAAATCTATATCATAAGCACAGCGAGCTCTAACTGCTGACTTAAATGTAGAATGGAATAATGTGAAATTACTCTTGAAAGAAGATCTGAGGGGAGAGGTAGAGTCACAGAAGCCGTAACAATATATAGTAAATGCAACAGAGACATAAAACCAATCAATAAAGTGGACCCTTCGACAGTTAATAATGCATGGAAATGGTGTATGTCTAACAGGCAATCTTGTAGAATATTTACAATAGTGTAATATATTCATCTATTTTATTTTTTGGGTTATTAATCCTTCATGTTTAAACATTATTTTACGTGTGATATTTTATATATATATAATGTATTATGCATATATATTTTTATGTTATATAGGTTTTATATAATCTGTTTTATGCTAAGTTGTGTATTATTGTTGCTATAGAAACTTTTTAAAAAAATGTTATATATTCGGTTTGCGTTCGGTAGAACGTATTTTGGTGTTCTTTTCTTTAAGTAGCTGATGAGGATTTTGTATATGCATATATATTTTTGTTATATAGGTTTTATATAATTTGTTATACGCTAAGTTTATATTATTGTTGCTATAGAAACTTTATTAAAAACTTTTTATAAATGTTCGGTTTTGCGTTCAGTAGAACGTATTTTGGTGTTCTTTTCTTTAAGTAGCTGATGAGGATTTTCAATAAAAAATCGAAAGCGCTACTACTATTTAACATTGTATCTTTCGTTTATTTTGTTCCTGCCTAAGTGCTTGTATATTATTTTTGAAATCCATCCCATTTTAAGGTGGAAGTTTTTAATTTTTTAAAATTTATATGCAAAATCAACTACATTTAGTACATTTTATAAATTGCAAATTAAAAACCTATATCAAATCAGTCAAGCATATACCAACACCTGCCAACAGTGTTTTACTGTTCAAATTCTTCAGTTTTAATTATATATGGAATGGTTTTAGTTGCAGTAATACCCCAGAATTACATAATAGGTGGAACCAGGAAGCGAAACGTAAATTGAAAATTGCTTAAGTTAGGATATCTACAGATTCCCAAATCTAATTTCAGATACATATGTTTCAGGTTCTTAACTGGCTCTTTATTACCAAGAAAACAACAAATTATAAAAATTTATAATACATAGTCTTTAATTACAACTACATATTAAGACTATGTATTATAAACTTTTATAATTTGTTGGCTCTTAATCAGCAAATGAAATATGTACATACATATATATGTACTATGTAATTGTGAAACAAACAAGCAGGTGAGGGGCAGATGAGAAGTTACATATCTCCGAATTTATATAAGTCTAGTTTACATAAGTCAGTGTATTACTGTATTACAATTAAGATGTATTGTTTTCTTCTTCAAATTAAAATTGAATTTTATTTAATGAATAAATTGCTTATTTTCAACTTTCAAAAATAATGCGATGGAATAATGCGAAAATAATAAAAACCATGAATGACCCGTTCGGTATTACATTCTATGAACTACTATTTAAAATTGTATCTTTTGTTTATTTTGTCCCTGCCTAAGTGCTTGTTTATTATTTTTGTATCTTTTTTAGGCAGTGTATTCATGCATGTTTTTGTTTGGGATGGATTTCAAAATCTGCAATTTTTTTGGGTTATTTACTGAAAATGGATCAATTATTAAAATTGGGACTCTTCTAGAAACAGCCATGCCATTCATAAGGGCACGATGGATAGTACAAGACAGTCCCAAGGACCTAAATGTGCTGAGAAGTTTTGAAAGTCTACAAATTTTCAAATAAATTGCTAAAAGTTTTTAATGTAAATATATTTTTTGATGTAACAGAAGGTCAATTAAAAAATTTTAAAATTATCATTGAACTTCGGAAATATAAACATGATAATGTTTAACATACTATAATGTGTAAAAAAGCAATAAATATAATGTATTTATCATCAGTTAAAAAAGCACAAAGTTTATGTTTGCATGAGGATGCACAAAAGGTTTGGCAGAGACTTTGTCCTGGATTTTCTGGAATCAATGGTCACTGGGATACTCCTATGATAATATATCATATTATGATGGGAGTAATCCAGTTTCACCTATTAGGCATTTTTTAGACAAACAAATTATAACTCAGAAAGATGATTAATTAAAACAACTATAATATTTTAAATATGATTTAGATGGATAATATGATTTAATTAATGAAGATGTCTTCTATCATTAATGAGAGTTTAAATTCTCATCTTACAGATATTGTATACTAATGCAATGTTTTTGTTTAATAAATAAATCAACTCAAAATTGTGGAAGACTTAAAAACACAAGTTAATTTCAAAGAAGTCTAATACAGAATGTAAAATACTGTAATATTTTTGGTTAACATAGTACACAATATTCAAAATCAGGAAATATTAGCTGAAAAAATATTTTTTTCAAAATAATCATAACAAAATAGAACTTTCCCAAATAATGAATCTTATGTAAAAATATTTGTTTAAAAAGCAAGTATAAGAGAATGAAATTCAAAAATGATTTATATTGAAAAAATTATTTTAATAATAATTATAACAAAATGAAACTCTAGCCAGAAGACTATTATTATATTCAATTGGAACAAATATTTCCCACCAATACATGACAGCACCAATTATTTTAGCTAGTATTATATAAAATAGCTTTCATTTTCAGATTATAAATAAGGCAATATAGAAAATCTCTGACTTGTGTAAGGGGATCATTTTGCAAAACTTTATGTAAGTTGTCAGAGCATACCTTATACAATAAAAATAGAAAGACATAACATTAAATATAGTTATATTAATAAGTTACCATTACACAAGTTGTATGGTAAAGTAACTGCTTACCATCTTGGAGGATTTGGATTTAATTCCAAATCTCACACCTCCAAATTTTTTAGAGAGGTTTGGTTCCAGATCTGACTGGTTAATTAAAATTAACCCAATAAGTACATAAAAACATATATTATATGATCAATGATGAAATTAGAAGAAAAATCTTATATAAATTCTCTGTTTTATAGATTTCTCTGCTTCGATCAGTATATTTTTCTTGTAAATCTGAGAATTTCTACATAAGTTATGATCTATTTATATTAGAGCTACATAAGTAGGACTGTCTGTAGTTCACTTATATAAAACCTCATCTACTCATCTATCAACAATGAAGAATAAAAATTTTTTAACACTTGTATGATAAATTTTTTATTATTATAATTTGCTTAATTTTAAAAGCTATGTTTAATTTCTTTAGGTAAACAAATCATTGTTTAAGCTTAAATTTCTGTTTAATCTTTATTTAATATTATTATAGTAAAATTTCATTTGTTAGAAAGTAACTCAAGTTTTACCATTAAGACTATTAGAAAACAAATTCCTACTTTAGAAGTTCTTGTTTTTCAAAGGCATACTAGGAACAAATTAACTCATTTAAATCAGGAACTATCTGTAATAAATATATTTATCTGCAAATAGTGCTTGTTTGATTTTTTATAAAAATAATTAAAATGAATAAAAATATTGGAATCTTTCAGATGAGATTCACTTTCAAGAAGAAAAAAGAAAATAAATATATTGAAAATATTGTATTTAAATTTAAACTAAATTATATGATAATACTATGCAATTAAAGATAATTTTTAAAATGCATAAATTATAAACAAAATTATATTTTTTTAACTTTAAACATATTTAAATATCTAAGCCACTCCTAAACATTACAATGGAGAATAAATATAACATTCAACTTCCTTTCATAGATAGTTTTATCTAGAAAATTATTTGCCTAGACTTTATTCAAGGAACAATAAATTTCATTAATTACTGAAGTTTATATTCATGTTATACATTTGTTAAAATGAGATATTTTATATTTAGAGAGATTAAATTAATTAGCTTATTATTAAAAATTTTTGGCTGATCTGTGTTATAATACTTATGATGCTATTTCCTGTTTATTATAATGCATTATATACATAAAATACACAAATAAATATGTTTATACAGCATTGGCCCTAAGCATATTCTACAGATTCCCTTGTGTAGAGCCTCACACTTAAAATAAGAAAAGAAAGAAAAAAGTGAATAAAATTTTATTTAAAAAATAAAAATATAAATACAAATTAATAGCATAGAAATAGAAAGCAATTCTGTATTATATCACTTATAAAACTAATTGTTTAATGATGAAATAATAAATTTAAATAAACTATACCAGTAATATAGATTATTTATCAAATATTATTGCATAACTGCTAAATTTGACATAGCACAGCAATTAACAAAGAGCACTCAACTTTTTTTTATAAAAATATAATAAATATTAATTCATCACTTTATTTATCATTTTGAGATATTTATATAATATTGTTAATTTTTTACAATCATCATCAGTTTAATGGTGAAATTCGTTTTTATTTGCCTAAATAGTTTTTTTAATTGTTAGTAGTTTTTAATCATTTTTCCAGGCTATAATTTTCACAAATTTTAATTAAAAAGTTTGAATCATAAAAGCTAACAGGTGATTTAAATTCATCTAATAATTCAAACAAGCAGCCATAGAATAAACCCATAGATTGAGTGCCATTGCTTTACACATGCATGCAGCCAATACCGAACTATAAGAATTCTTCACTTCAGCTATAATGTGTACAGGCCGGCTTAACCCGGTAAACAGATGATGCTTGCATAGGGGCACCTTCGGAAGGAGGGCACCAAAATTATCTCTTTTTCAATATACAGTGGTACCTTGGTTAACGATGGTAATCCGTTCCAGGATTACCGTTGTTAATCAAAACTGTCATTATCCAAGGTGCAATTTCCCATAGGATTTAACTGAAAATTGATTAATTCGTTCCGGCTCCTTCCTACAACCATAGTAAATATTAAAAATGCAGATAAAACTCATTTAAAATGTCCTTAAAATATATGGAAAATATCATTTATTTATTATATTTGCTACAAAAAAATTCAAATATTAAAAATGCAGATAAAACTCATTTAAAATGTCCTAAAAATATGGAATATATCACTTATTTATTATATTTACTACGAAAAATTAACATTAATAAAATGAATTCACTTATTTCTTATATTTGCCACAAATAAAAATTAACATTAATAAAATGAATTGTTCATGAAAACAGTTTTTAATAATTTCATGAAAACAGTTTTTAATTATCAATCTCACCAGAAGGACAATTAGACTCACTTCGGAGTTTTTTGACAAACGAATCCGTAAACATTGATTAGAAGCTTATAGATTCAATGATTATTATATCGATAAGATTTGATTTTGCCTTTTAATGGTGAATGAACAGTGACACGCATTCGCTGATTTATGCGATAGCAGTTAAAGTATGGATAGTAATACTTATTTATAATATTTATTTATAAATATTATAGGTTTGTTTATCATAAGTGATTCGAAAAACTTGTAGTTGTTTTGTAACAAACTATTTTATATCAAACTATAATTTAAACACCCATAATAATGTCTTCAAACAACAAATGAAAAATATCTGATGAAAATAGTGTGTTTTGGGAAGAGAAATATTTTGTTGTGTTGAAAAAAAAAGGTTAAGTAATGTGTTTGATTTGTTCAAAAAGTATCATTTAAAAAAAATATAACATTGACCATCATTATACCACGAAATATAAATCACTTAATAACACTTTTGTTCGCAGGTCTTTAATAAGATGTGAAAAATTAGCTTTCTTTGAGAAATTAGCTTTCTTTGAGAATTTCATTTCTTTGAGAAATGAAATAACAACAAATTGTTGTGCTGACTACTGATATAGCTTGTTGCAGACTGCTTGATGTAGCAAACAAGTGTATGTGGCCTGGGGAAAAAAAAGGTTGAGTATGACTGTTCTAGACTAATGTATTCACATTGTTCTGATTATATGTTGATATAAAATTAATTTCTGAAATTTTTGCAAAAACTAATTTATTTTTGGATATACTATACAATATTAAAATTAAAAAAATATATTACAGATAATAGGAAAATATTCATTAATTCTATCAAATTACACATTATTATTTATTATTTATTGATATATTTAGGCTTCACAATATTGTGAATTGTCAATTGACCAGTTAAGTATTTTCTTGTAGCATGAATGGAGAGTTAGTAGTTGTGGTACCCGAGGACGGTATTGAACAGGCTTTTGGTCTACCTGCAGTGTGTGGCACGGATAAGGATGGGTAATGAGTGCTTGATAGAATGACACAGAAACTACGGTTTAGATAACCAATAACTTCCTTTAATTGAGAGAGATTCTGTACAAAATAGAATAAATTTCAACAATCATTTCGGAAGACAAATACCTGGAGTCACAAGTATAATTTAGTAATCAGTCCTTTCGATGAAAAGGCAGAATCACTGTCCAATGTAACTTTTCTTCCTTGTTGGAATTTTCAATATTGGGAGAGGAGCACAAAGTAGATTGCCTGATCAAACTATTATAGTCGATTTTATGTCGTACTCAGTTCTCAGTCAGGTGTGGGGGGCTGACTCACTGATTGGGAGCGCTTCTGAGACGTCAGAGATTCAATCCTGGTGTCGTAAAGACTACCAGACACTTCTGTACCATTCCAGATCTTACAAGCAACTCCTCGAATATTCCTTTTTCATCCTGTTCATTCCCTGGATCACCTCTGACCTTTCAGTTTCACCTTCCCCTTCTCAGGGAAAGATTACATCACATGTTTCTCCCCTTTTGTTTTTCTGCTGTGTCTGGTAAGACACCTGCATGTAACACGATTCTTTATTTAACTATATATCTTCTGTTGTGTATTATTCTTTCTCTATGTTGTGGAGACAGAGTTCTCTGAGCCGGGTAAAACGATATGTTTATCGTCAGCTTTACTCTGAAAGTGTCATTTCATTCAAATTCCTTTCGTAAATTACAATGAAGTGGAGATTGACACCTTACAGTCGACCTGAATTCTGGATCTCCGCATAGTTTAAATTAATTTAAAGTTTCTTTTGGTATTTAGATAATTGTTTAATAAATTTTTTCTTGTTTTTTTGGATTTTTGGCTGATAATTAAACAAGTTATTTTACTAGTTTATTTGGGCTTTATTACTGTTTTAATAAAACCTGCTGGCACAGTTAAACTTTCTAATTAGAACTGCTATACTTTCTTTAGTCTTACATATGATCCATTCTATGTAGGTTTCCGACAACTGTACTATACTTTACTTTATATGTGCTTATATTGTAATTAAAATATTTATTATATTGTCATTATATAGACAAGTGTTTCCCAACTGGTGTGCCTCGAGATCGGTCGGGGTGCCGCGAGATATTTTGGGGATAAAAGTATATTTTAACACTTAAAATATACTTTTATTCCCAATGTGTATTTAAAGACTTCAAAATATATTTTTAAGTCTTAAAATACACATTAATATAGACTCTTCGTTAAATTTTTCGTTTTTAAAATATTGACGAACATTGTAAATAATCTCTCTTCCTTGGCGATGAATTGATTTTCCATGTCGTAAACTCAAATAACCATCATCATAAACCAGAAAAAAAACTAAAGCAAGAAAATAAAACTTACTGTAGCCTTTCCATCACTATCACTACTATTCGGTAAATACTCGCTTCTCATTGGTTGAAAACAAACGGAAAACTAACAAGTAAATAGCTAGAGTCATTCAAGGATGTAGTCATTTCAGAAAACACTTTAATATACTGTACAATATTATAATTTCGAACAGAAAAAAATAGAAAATAACTAATTTAATTATGCTGTCAGAATTTTACAACTATCTTAAAATAAAATTTTTTAAAAACGGCATTATATTGTATGATAGACAGTTGTTTATATGATAATCAGAAGTTTGTAATTTTGTGTCATTGTTTTGCAATATCACTACAATTAAATTTCTAGGAAACAATTTTTCCAAATCTTTAAAATTTTTTTTTTATAATTCTTGGGTATTTTGAAAATAAAAATAAGAATTACTATAGCTAAAATTATTTTTACTTAGAAAAAATTCTCTCACTAAAAAGTTACCTGACTACATTGATGTAATAAAGTATGTGTTTCGAAATAGCAAAGTCTGATTATACTTTGTGAAGTAAATTACGGAATAAAATTTTTACGGATAAATTTTAAACGATATAAATTCCGTATAAATTTTATACGGAAAACGATATAAATTCCGTATAAATTTTATACGAAGTAAAATTTTTACGGATAAATTTTCATATACTGTATTTTCAATTTATTTATTTGGGAAACGGTCTCTTTTTTTGTTTATAACGATTTGATAACTATTTTAAAACGGACGGAAATACAATATAAAAGATAAGAAATAAATTCTTGTGTTTCTCGATAAGGCTTATTTGCTAGTCGAATTTAAAAAATATAGAATCCAGACAAGAATATATAAAAAAAGAGAGATAATAATAGAGGAATGCAAAACCTTAATATTAAGCAACATGAATAAAGAATTATTTCTGGATAGCTTTAATTATATGATCAGAAACCACTGTATGTTGGATCATATTACTTTCAGATTTAAAATTATTATATTTTGCAGCAAAATAATTTTTACGTAGGATTCATTTTAAAATTAAAAATGATATTTATGAAAGTTTTCTCTAAAAAAATAAATTTATTAATCAAAACTTAAAATTTATTTTGAAATTTTAATAAATTTATTTTTTTAATATCAAAATCCCCAAGAAATGCATTAAATTCGCATATTTTCAGTTTACTATGAGAAAACAAAAAAAAGGAATCAAAAAAATCAACCTGTGATATTTCAAATCTTATCACATAATTTTATATATTAACCACACCCTAAAGTCAAAGAGGAAATACTGAATTTTTTAAAGTGCACGCACTATTATATATACGGTTTAAAGCAGAATGAATAATTAATTTATGGTCTACTCTAGTCTCTAAATTTCCCAAGAATTATATCGCAATGGATCAGAATGAATATATTCAATACGACCGATACATTCAAATTAAAGAAAAAAAAACAAGAAAATTTTAAGAGTAATCGATCCTAGATCCACCAGAAATACTACATTATAATTTATATCCAATTGATGTGACAAAAAGTTCAATTGTATTATTAACATAATGTGTCAAAAAACAATAGAATGCTAAAATTTTATACAGTAGAACTTGTATAAGACAACCATTTCCTTCCAATCAAAACTGGTCGTTTATACAGGTGGTCGGCTTACACAGGTTATTATAATATAGCATGTTTAAATGAAACAAAATGATTACACTTTAATATAAATCGAAAGATGTTTTTATTACAATTTATAATATAGTTTATCATTTATTCAAAAACACAACATATTTAATTAGTATGGAAAAACTATCAATAGTATGCTATGTCGATTTCCACTTTTATTTTTTACTAGAATACCCGTGCCCGGCGTTGCTCGGGCAGTTCATGGTGTTGTTTAGGGGTATCATATTTCCGGGATCGAAAATTTGCCCCCCCCTTTATAATGCACGCTGTCATTAACCAAGGTACCACTATACACTCTATGATTAATTTCATAATGGAAATCAAAACAGTGCTTATATTGGGTACTGTTGTAACATTTCATTCATTCTCTGCATTTGACTATATTCATAATTCATCTTCTATTCTTGTCATATATTTAATATTTTATATTTTAATTTAAATTAATATACAAAGCCTTACTGGAAAACTCTTTTATGGTAATTCTAACTCAAGAAGCTATGAGAGAATTGTGGAAAAACAAAAGAAAATGTTAAAGGAGGGAATGCAGTTGAAAAAAATCCGATCTAGCACAAATGAGCTCTACTGATCACTGACTGATAAAGCAGTTAGGCTAAGGGCACACTAACAATTTTCTCTGAGCAACTAAATAGTTGACAAAATAGAACATATTGAAATAATAACTTAACACAGCTCTAAGACAGGAAAACGTAAATTTATTAAAAGTAAAAGGTAGTAGCGCTTTCGATTATCTACAATCCTCTTCAGTTACTCACAAATGAATTACATAAAATAGTTCTATAGAACGCCACATTTTACAATTTAAAACTAATGTTGCTATAGTAACACAACAGAATCTGTTAAAACGTCAAATAAATTAACATAAAAATAACAGAAATTAATTTAACACATAAATTTTGTTAAAAATTAAAATTAAAGTTTGAATCATAAGAAAACAACCAGAAAAGCATAAAAGTTAATCTATAATATAATCAAAAATTATAAACAAAAAATTAACATCTAGTTATTATCGCACTACTTTCAGGCATTACTTATACTTGCGGAATCAAGTTTATTAATCGGCTTCTTACAATCTATACTAAGCACACACAAGTAAGTGTTTCTGCAATCCTCCCTCTCATAGGGTCGTGCTCCTTGATCAATAGTTTGGCATCATTCCATTTAACTTCTATGTCGGAGATGAGAGCTTGTTGCGCAAGCGCTGTTGTAGAAGCATTGCTCTGTATATCCTTCATGCGTTCATCAGGAATGTGTTTTTTAAGGGAACGGGCTGTATAACCTATATAATTGCTATTACTGTCATTGTCCTTATCATAAATTGGGATTTGGTACACTCCTGGAAAATAAAATTTCCTAAGCTTATCTTTATCGTTCCTCAGCAGATTAAAGTATTTCTTCTATTGAACACAATTCGTCTGGCCTGATAACATTTCTAATTTTCTTTTATACTTTAATGTAATAGTATTAATATTTAAAGAATATGTATTAAATTACTATAGCAACATTATTTTTTAAACTGTAAAATGTAGTGTTCTATAGAACCATTTTATGTAATTCGTTTATGAGTAGCTGAAGAGGATTGTAGATAATCGAAAGCACTACTACCTTTTAATTTTAATAAATTTACGTTTTCCTGTCTTAGAGCTGTGTTATTATTTTAGTTTAATGATAGAGTATTAGTTCTGATTTTTGTTTTTAGAACATATTGATCCTGATGACAGAGTGCACACTGGCAACTTTTAAATCTCGGCAACTAAAAAGTTACATGTTCTATTTTCAAGGTAATGGAACCATTGCTCACTTGAATAGAACATAAATACTTAAACCTGTCATAGTACACTGGCTACAATTTAGTTGCTGTTTTTTGTTACAATGCCTGCATTGTGCTGCATCATAAACATTACTTAATATTTGTTGTTGTTGTTTGCATATGTAAAATCGTTTTGTTTTATAATAAATATCTTATTTGACGTTGAGTCTTTCATAAATGAAATATAAAAGAAACCAGTACTCTACAACAAAAAGTTAAAACAGTACGGCAACAGAACACACAAGAAACAATTATGGAACGAAGTATGTAAAATTTGTATTGAAAAAATGTCATACACTTTCGTCTACTGAGAGAGAGAATAACAATTTATCAAAACTTTCCATGCTCATCTGAAAACAATGGTAAAATTTAGTACTGTGCTCCCGTAAATTGTGAAAAAGTTTGTAAAATTGACTGTTCATCAGTCTTGAGTTTATTATTGGGTGCACCCAGTATTGTTTTTCACGATTCTTTTTTTAAACATAGAGCTAGAGCTCAAATACTTGCAGCTTTGACATTCATATCGATACTGGAAATAAAAAAATTTTCAAAAGCAATTATTTAATCAGCAGTGTATGCAAAGAAAAATTAAAAGCAAATTTTAAAATGATCAATATTCTGCACCCTTAGCCTTAGATTTCATGACAAAAGTCTATTGATTGGTATTATCATACTGTATCAAATATTAACATTTATACGAAAATGATTAAATGGAAGTAAGAATGATGTCACACTGCTGTATGTTAATCATAATAAATTAGTAGGGGTATGCCATAAAACATTTTATTCTCATTTGCTTATTCTTTCAATTTCAAAGTTTGCATCAAAATTAAAAATGGAATAAGAAGCATTTATTTAAAGTGATTGGGATATTAAGGGAAATACATAATCCCATCAGTGGGATTATGTATCCTTCACTGACATTCATTCTGAAACAAATTATAGGTATGCCTTTGGAGAGGAGCATTCGTCATTTGTTTCTCATTTTCACAATTGTTCCTTTTGGATCTCAATTAAAATACTTCAGCAAAATTCTGTGCTCTTTTATGGCTCACTGACAGACACAGCTCATTTTTTCTACTGAGGCAGATATAAAATATTCATACTGTCATACAATATTGTATCGATGCATAAGCATAGGCGAATTTATTGCAAAGTCGTGGATTAGAACGACTATCAATAATACTAATTATAAACTAAACCTAACAGTTAGTGACTCTGCAAATTCCAGAGTTCTGCCTGAGCTCAGGTCTTTACAGCTAGCGACTCTGCAAATTCCAGAGTTCTGCCTGAGCTCAGTACTAAGTTCTAACTTAATACTAAATTAATTTCAAAAACAATCTAACAAGGT
The DNA here is from genome assembly GCA_000484575.1 of Olivierus martensii. Taxonomy (NCBI): domain Eukaryota; kingdom Metazoa; phylum Arthropoda; class Arachnida; order Scorpiones; family Buthidae; genus Olivierus; species Olivierus martensii. The sequence goes on from AYEL01076375.1 coordinate 24,280, forward strand.
TCTAACTTAAAACTAAATTAGCTACAAAAACAATCTAACAATAAATAACATAAACCGGCAAAACAAAACCGGAACTTATCACTAGAAGTAATGAATAAGTATTAGATTGAAATGACAAAAAACGATGTTAGAACTTACGCTATATGATTTGCATCTGTATATGAACTCTCATGGGTTTTAATTGGTGCAATGATGACAACAGACACACAAAACACATGAAAAATGGCTGGCTGCTTTATAGCGAAATTTATTTCAACTGAATTTTAAATTTTTTTGAACACCATGTTCCCAATGTTTTGTCTTTCTTTTAATTACTGTAGTGATTTATTTTAAAGAAAGTAAGCTTTTAAATCATAAATATTTCAAATTTTTTTAGTAAAAGAAGAAATTTATGTAATTTTTATTTAGTCTTATTTCAAAAACACATTAAAAATTATCGGGTGCAGAAAAATCAAAAACTGAAAGTTGCCAAAGAAATCAAGGAAGAAAAGTTAAGAGGAATACTGATAAACTTTTTTATCAAAATTGTTAGCCATCCTCTACTTGCAACCTGTCATAATTCCGACTCCCAAACAAAAGACTTAACAGAAGGTGAAAATCATCCAAATCATCACCTTCTGTTAAGTCAATCCATAACTAAAAAAAACCACTGATTCGTTGCCATCATCCTTATCACATCAACAGTCAAGATCGACAATTATGAATTCAACATTCATGGTAAGCTAAAATAAAAACACTATTGAAATCAAGCGATACAGCTACTTGGCCAGAAATTAATGACAACATTCGAAAAATTATTATTGAGCAAGGCATGAGAGAATAAATTCAAAATAAATAATTTCCACAAGATGTTTTTGGTCGTAGTTTTAACAATTACTATAATCGCAAAGAAGCTAATAATGGTATTGTTCCATGAAATGACTCATGAATTCATATTCCATAAACAGAATTTTGCTTTTACTGCAAGTTATTTTCTGACGAAAGAAGTCAATTAACCACAGAAGGGTATTCAAATTGGCAAAATTTGTCGAAAACTCTCACTGCTCATGAAGGATCTAGGCTCACAAGTCAGATTTGAATTCATTTATAAAGTGAATGGATTTGAACTGATATTTTTTGAGGAAAAATTTTAAGGGAGCTGCAGTGGCGGAACTACAATGTGCCAGACTCCGCAATGCGGGGTGGCTCAGAATTATAGGGGGCCCAAATCCTATTTGTCTGTACTTTCTTTACTCTTTTTTAAAATTAACAACACAATACAATAGAAATTAAATGCACCATGAAAACAATGAAACATTATTGAATCAGAACAGTGTGGCAGTAATAGTAGTAGCCAAAAATATGGAAATAAAAGATGTGATTAAAGATTTTGCAAATTTAAAATCCAGGAGAAAGAATTTTAAATTTTAAATATATTTTCTTTTGATAATTTTCAATTTTGTTATTTTCTAATTAAAATATCTATAGTCTGTTCCACTTTCAGAAGGCAGTGATGTCATGAGTGAAGCAGTTATAGTTCGTCTGCAAGAAGAAATATTAGGGTGTGTTCCAAACCTAAACAGCAAGTCATCAGTGATTAATCTCTTATGATGTCAGAAATAATAACAGTTTGCTTCTGGAACGACTTGATGAGTGTGGTGATAAGATGGCGGCTAACATAATGATGAAGAAGACAATAATGAATGTTATAACTTTATTAGTGTCATTAGAAAACATTAAAATTTATTTGCTGGTAAACAACAATGATGATAATGATTTGTTACACTCTCTGACTTTTAAAATCTTATCATCTAGTAGGAACTATTTTTTCTGCGATGTTGGATGAATGGTGTCAACCGATGTCAGCACATTCACCATCTATCAATTGCAATGACTGTGTTGAGCTCAACACTGATTGGCTTGTTGAGTTTTGGAATGGTTTGCTGAAATTTTTTACTCATCACTGATTAGTCTGTTGAGGTTTGAAATGCACCCTTGATCAGAATACTTTCATGTATAAAGTTTCAAAATCTCGCTACAATCGTAATTCATATTTTTATCCTCGATATAATAAAAAGTCTGGGGGTAGAAAAAGACGAAATTAAAAAAATAAAAAATTTTGTAATCGTGAATATTCGTATTTGAGATTATTCTAAACGTAAGATGACATCTTGTTCTTATGTAAAGAATAATATGAGAGAAAAGATTCTTCATAGTCAAGTGAAGCAGATTATACTTAACGTTTATGGCAGATTAGTAGAACCTGGGTAGAATTGAATCCCGATAAATCTACAATTGATATCGTAAATTTGATGGAGGAATTAACTGGTTTCTCGGTAAGGACTGTTTACAGAATCAGGAAGGAAATGAAGGCACAATATCGACCCAGAATGTAATATAAGAAAGTATCAACACCAAACTGGTCTTTGAAAGATCGTTTAATTCAATGGTTCCCAACTTTTTTTGGCCATGCTACATCTAAGCATCTCTAAAATCCTGTTGCCCCCATGACATAATTTTTGTTATTCAAAAAGTGAACTCCTATTCACATGGAGGAATCCTAAAAGATCATTAACTTGGTCTAAATAAATTACAAGCTTCCGAAAAACATGGCATCTACAAAGGAGAAAAATAAAAGAATGAAAGGACAATTATTGTCCTTTCATTCTTTTATTTTTCTCATTAATGGATGTCATGTTTTTCGAACAATCTTTTAGTGATTTCTTCCTCAGTACTTCAATTATTGAAGTACTGAGGAAGAAATCACTAAGAAATTGTTTAAAAAATAATATACAAAGTGATATGAAAAAACACCAAATAAAGTTTCAAAATCAACGTGTACCTTCTGATTTTAATTTTAAAAAATGTGTGTCACAATATATATTTATATGTATATGAAGCCCCCTAGAATCATAAGAAATGCAAAATGTTCATTGTTAATAACTCAGTCTCGAATTACCCCCTTAAAAGTCAAATTTCCCCTCTGTGGGGCATGCGCCCTCATTGGGAACCACGGTTTAAGTAGATATGACGATTTTATTAAATCTGCCATTCACATGAAGGCACACCACCATTTTTTCCATAATGAATGCCCCCACAAGTCATTTACTGATAGACATAAATGTCGGTAATGTCTTACCGATGACATTATCCAGAACAACAATTTACCACTTACTCCAGCACCTTGATTTTCGTACGAAGGGTATCAGCGTAACTATTACATATGAAAATCAAAAATTTGCCATAAAATTTAAGTATAAATAATCCTGGGCTGTGTTCGAAGTATCAAGACTACTATTACCAAGACTGTTTCTATAAAGAGTACTAATCTTAAATATTCTCAGTCAGAGTAGTCATAAGAGAAATTGATATTCGAACACCATTGAAGAATTCTAGTAAAGTTTATGTTCCTTGGTATCAAATTTGAATATAATTTAATTTGTTATGAGAAATAAGTAGGATTCTTTAGAAAATATATATGTAATGAAAGAATGATGATAATTAAAACTGTAATGATGTTACTGAAAAATATCAGAATGAACTAACAACTTTATCACTTTCAGTCGACATTATAAATTATGATAAAACTATAACAAATATAAAAAAATAAATGCAGTATAATAATTTATTTAAATATTTTCATAATTTGAAACAAGCCGTGTAGTCGCAAATTGCTACTGTCTCCATTTTTTAGATCAATAGATCACACAGATATATCACATGAATGTGGTCTTCGTTAAAGCAATCTCTGCAAATCATATGGAGAAGAGGTCTAAATAATTCAAACAAGTCTGAATATGTCAGAACTTCCGGTGAACTGATCAAACCGGTCCACAAAGTATTCTTTACCGGCACTTCGAACACAGCCCTTTTGATAAGGAATTAGCCAAATGGGTTATAATATTCTCTTAATTTTTCGACAGTTCATCGCAGTGCTAAGAGAATTAAAACAATTCTTAAGTATTAATAAAAATAATAAAGCTATTTAAAAGTATATAATCACATTTCTATTATATCTTTTAACACAAGTGCATGAAAATTACAATTTAAATAAATAATAAAAAATGGAAAAATGGTAATAAAATAAAAATGTTTTATTAAGTTTGTGATTTTATGTGTTTTTTTTATAAAGTTTATGACAATATCAGAGACATGATGAAGACTTCAGATTTATCAACTAATTAGTGAAACTTTTTAATTCAACTGTTTATGCACAAAAAAGTGGTTAAATTGTTGAAAATGTGATATTTATACTATACTTTGATATCTAATGTGGAAGGATATGCTATTGTGTGCAATGCACCAGATGATGTCAATTTGTTAGTTTGAGATGGCAGTGATGTCATTTCGTGACGTCACTGCCATCTCAAAGTGGAACAAATTATAGATAAATTTTTTTGTAGTAGGAGCCAAAATAATATTTTGCGGGAGGCCAAAAATTTTAAGTTCTGTTACTGGGGCGCTGAGTAGAAAGTTGCATCGGGATGCCAGGACCTCTAGAGCCGGTACTGAACGTGTATAGTAACTTTTTTGTAATTCCTATAGAATTAAGCTATATGTGCAAACTGGAGGAAGTATAGATTTTATAAAGAAAATATCTTGAATTTTATATTTAGGATTGTTTTTTTAGATAGATACAGTAAGACCCCATTTAATGCAGGGGATATATTCCAAAAAAAACCAAGAGTTAAACAAGGTCATCTTAACATGTAAATAATGGGAATAGGTGAAACAGAATAGTGAATAAAAAACATGCATATCATTTTTTTATTTTATTTTGTAACAGATATTATTACTATTATACTACATTAATTATAGGTATTTTTTATTGCTAATATTGATTTGTATTCATAAATCAATCATGAAAATCAAAAATATTTGAGTAAATAATTTATGGGTTCTTCCTCATTTGACACTTTTTTTGTTAAGAAGTCATCTAATATTGTTTACCTTTTCCTCTTTTGTTCAGCAAGTAATTGTCAATAGCAAGACATTGCATCCATGACAGTTCGTCTTGTTTTTGAACTTCTATCAAATTTTGGATCATTTTATATAAACTGATCTATAATTTCTGTAATAGTGGCTAAACTTGTTTTGAGAAAATCAGTTGCAATTTTGGATTTATGTTAATATAATAGTTTGAAAAACCACACCAAAGTGAATCAACAAAAAATACAAAAAAGTATTATATTGAAACAGCATTAAGCAGGATCTTACTGTATTAATTAGTAATTAATATAAAGCAACTTTTGAACTTTAAAAATCATTTTAACTATTTTTAAATTATCAGGTTGATGCATAATTTCGTAGTATTTTAAATATAGGTTTGTTAAGTTTGTTTGTTTAGTGTTTATTTATGAAATTCAGTTAAAAATTTGACCAAATCAAGCAAGCAACTATTCAATAATGTAATCTCTGTCATTGTCAATAACTTCCTGCCAACGTTGGGGTAGTTTTTGGATCCCCCGTCTGTAGAAATCTGTTAGTTTTGAGTTTAGGAAGTCATCAATCCAAGTTCCATACACTTCACAGATGTTCCTAGCTGCATTTACTACACTCGAACCTCGGTTAAACTTGTACAGCAGAATATGTCGAAAATGTTCGTTTTTCTCGACCTGACACTCCATCTTCAACAGCGAAGAACAACAATCGTTTGTAACAATCTCGGTGACAGCTCGTATTCCACAAGACAACACTGGCACTCCATCTTCAACAGCGAAGAAATAACAATCATTTGTAACAATCTCATAATAGAGAGTGGATCAGTGTAGAAGAGATTGCTAGTGTAACTGATAAAGTGAAATATGATAAAGAAGTTTATTATGATGTAGATATTGCATCTTTGTAAGCTGTACTGGGTGAAATATGTGGTTTTAAGTGAATTGACTATAATTGTAATTATCTCTAAGTATAGGAAGAAGGATGAAAATGTGATTGTAAGAATTATAAAAATCTAATCCTGCTGAGAATGCTGGGAAAGTATTTAATAAGGTCTGTCATTGACAGAATGAAGTGGATGTTTAATGAAACTGAGTAAGATAGACAGACTGACTTCAGAATGGAAGTAGATAGATGTATGGTCAGATTTTTTTTGACATGTATGATTGCAGAGAAGTAGCTCCATATAAGGAAGAGGGTATTCTGTACATTTGTGGATCTTCAGATCAATCAAAAGGTTTATGAAAGAGTGAACAGAAGTAAACTGTAGAAAGTGCTGAAGGAGTATGGTTTTAATTAATGGCTGCTTGAGGTTGTAAAAGCAATGTATGTTAATAATTGTAAAATTTGGGAGTGAATGAAAATACTTAAGAATAGTGTACAATTGAGAGGGATGAGACAGATATGTGATATCTCCAAGACTATTTAATGCATTTAATGTGTTTAATGTGGGAAACTGCTGTGAATGAATCATGTGTGAAGTCTGTTATATGCTAATGACAATATTCTCTCCTCTGAGAACACAATCTGAAGATGCTTGTCTGAGGTCTATGGGGATTCTTATGACAAAATTTTTTGGGTATTTTGACACCAAATTCCTGATACCGAATTGTAGTATCAGTGCCAAAAAAACTGAGTGTGCATACATTTAAAATGTTGAACATCAGGTCTGACATCAAGAGCAGTTTAGACTGTGTTGCTCCAGAACTTTGAAGAATATTTAGATGAGTGCACGTCAGGATTGTGGGCGAAAAACTGAGTGATGTGGGCAAGCACGTGTCAGGGGTTTAGAAGTGAAACGAGAAATGTGGAAACAATCAACAATTAAACTATATATAACTAAATAATATAATGTTTCATATAATAATAATAATAATAATAATAATAATAATAATAATAATAATAAAATAATAATACTACCACATTTACACAACAGACAGATCTATAATCAGAGAGTTCTTCCATAAAAAACAACATACATCACAAAGCTATAGTCGTGGCTGATAGAAACATAACACCATTAAATCTACAGAATGACCCACTCCAAACCAAATAGACAACACTGCACACATATAAGAAAAGAAAACATCCTGGTGTAGAAAGGAACTCAATGGCAGACACCCACACGACCTTCAAAAACATTTTATAGACGCCAATGTGTCAAACAGCTGATTAGTCAGGGGGGATCTATTTACAGAAACAGAAAGTTTTATAATAGCTATACAAGACCAGGTAATAAACACAAAAAACTACAGAACTGAGAGACAGCACATTAACAAATGACACATGTAGGAAATGCCACATTGCACCCGATAATAAACACAAAAAACTACAGAAAATACATACTGATAATACATACATGTAAGAAACTAAGCGTCTCTGGGGAAAATACATACTGAATGACACATGTAGGAAATGTCACATAGTACCTAAAATGATTCAACACATTACATCAGGTTGCAAGCTGCTTGCACAAACAGACTACCTGCACAGACACAACCAATGTAGCAAACATACACCAAAAGCTTGCAATTTAAAAAAACACACTCACTCGCACACAAGATATATTATGACAGAACAATCATAACTGACCAAACCATACATTTACATACCAGATACAATCCTAGAAAACTCAACACACAAGATGTATGACCCAATCCTAACAGACAAAACCACACACCACAACAGACCAGACATCACTCTTATCCTAACAGACAAAACCATACGCCACAACAGACCAGACATCACTCTCATGCTTATTACAAATACATACCAGACAATCTTAGGAAACTCAACACAAGATGTACTACAACAGAACAATCCTAACAGACAAAACCATACATACAACAGACCAGACATCCAATCCTAACAGACAAAACCATACACCACAACAGACCAGACATCACTTAAGTAAAACAAAGTTACCTACATTATAAACATCACAATACCAGACACACACAACATCCAGGATGCATTCACCCAAAAAATTAGCAAATACACAGAACTCTCACAAGAAACTAAGCGTCTCTGGGGAATGCAAAAGTTAGTCACAGTACCCATCATTCTCTCCTCCACAGGAGTAATCCATGATTAATGAATATAGAAAAAACTGCTTTGTTATTACTTCAAATCTTCCTAATTTAATCTTAAATTAAGATTAAATTAGGAGTAATCACTCACACACTATACAAAAGCCTCAAAACATTAGATCTACATTTCAAGACATACATAACACTACAAAAATCATCACTACTCAATACATGCAACATAGTAAGAAAGTTTCTCAGGCACTTACACAGATAGTTAGTTAAAACACCATTAAACATCACAAGTAGCTATGTCTTGACTCGTGTGTCCAACATAGCACTTTGACCCGGAGATGCCCACATTGATGTACTATAACAACAACAACAACAACAAGTAATCATAGTAGAATAGTCTTCCGATATCGCCTCTCTCTCCTTATCATTAATAACATTCTCCTTTGAGCTGTTCATATAGATGCTCATTTTTTCTGCCGTGCTAACCAGGGGAGTGCCAACCATGGCCCCCTCCGATTTTGCTGATTTTTTCGTATTTTGTAGTTCAACCCTCCCACAAAATCATGGTGAAGTAATACGACGCACCTCTCAAGCATTGCCGAAAAAAATGGGTTTAAAGTTTCTATATTCTTTATATACCGAGTCATATCACCCCAGCATCGGCTGCTGTGATAGCGCAATATGTTCGGCGTTCGGCGTGTGATTGACATCAATCGTTGGTGATGTCAATCACACGCCGAACGCCGAACATATCGCGCTATCACAGCAGCCGATGCTGGAGTGATATGACTCGGTATATAAAGAATATAGAAACTTTAAACCCATTTTTTTCGGCAATGCTTGAGAGGTGCGTCGTATTACTTCACCATGGTTTTGTGGGAGGGTTGAACTACAAAATACGAAAAATCGGCAAAATCGGAGGGGGCCATGGTTGGCACTCCCCTGGTAAGTTCTAACGGATCTTCTACTCTTTGTATCACTTTGGCTCCCATCCAATTAATGCTGACATCATTTTCATAGCCCCTTCATGCCAGTGCTGTAGTCAATTTACCCTGTTTAATATCCTTCTTGTGCTCCTCGTTTCTGACGTTGAGGCTTCTCCTTGTGGCCCCTATGTACACTTTGTTACTGTCGGTGTCGTTATTACGCAAGGGGATTCTATAAACACCTGTTTCCTGCCCTGGGTAATATTTGTCTGACGTTCTTTAACGCTTGGAACACTGTCGGTCCTCTTTTGAAAGCCGGCTTTGCTCTGGTTTTCTTTAGAACGTTCTCCACCATTCTTAAGCCTCTCATGGAATCCGGTAAAGTTACATATACTGTTTGTCTATCACAAGAATAGCTCCCGCCAGGATGTCTAGTTAGTGGCAGTTGCTATAGCAACAAGACCTGTCCATTTTGAATGGGGGTTAAGCATGTGAGAATTCATATTTATTTACATTTGTAAAATATAAATATTAGCATATAATTAATATATGAAACAGTTTTCTTTCATTTGATGAATCCATTTAAGTAATTACAAAAAGAAATGATAATAATAAAAACATCGCCAACACGCCATCAAGGCGTTCAGTAAGCCAAAATGGACGCCTTTCTTCTGGCTTCCCCTGTCGAAAATGGAGCGAGTCTTATTTCCATGGCAACAGACATGCACAGACTTCTTGGCGGGAGCTATTCTTATTATAGACAAACAGTAGCAGAGTTGTTTGTAGGTCCAGACTGGGGGCTTGTTGGTTAGCACTGCCTCACCCAGCCTCGTCTTCTTTTCTTAATTTTTCCCCAATTTCCATTATTATTTTCTGTGCTAGATGCCCTCCGTACCCGTGTCTCTCCACTATGTCCTTGATTTTAGTAAATTCTTCTTTCCTTAGGTCTTCATCATTACAATGGGTGAAGGCTCTCCTTGGTAGTTAAGCAAGCCAAACTTTACAATAGGTATGTGGATGACATTTTTATTATCTGGAAAGAGGAGGACTATTCACAGGAGCTACTAGACTTATTTAATAAAGATGCATACGGACTTACGCTTAATATAGAACAGGTGGAGAAGACCGATATACACTTTTTAGATGTTCAAATCCGGGTCATTAATAATGCTATCAAAACTACGGTTTATAGGAAACGTAATCATCTTCATATCTTCTGAAGTAATTTTCACTAATCTTTAAAATATTGCACTGTACCATTGTCAGTGACTGTAAAGAAAACAAAATGTTCGATCCTTCCAAATACTTAATATCTTTATTAAAGTTGCTCTTTATATAATTAATGGCTTTTGAAGAGTCGAAGATGCTGTTTGACAGCTTTGCAAATTGATTATGGCTAATATCCAAATGAATTAATTTATTTGTTTTTACAAAAAAATTATTCGATTTGCTTTTAATGATATCGATGGGTATATAACTATTAAAACTTTTGCTATACCTCACAAGAAAATCTTCCGTAATATTCATGAAGGTACTCAAATTTTCAATGGTAATCACCGGTGGATCGTTAATGAAGGATAAATTAAGTTGGCTCAAATTATTATTATTTAAATTCAAATATTGCAGCTCAATAGTGTTGGGAAAAGTTGTATAATGTATATTTTGCAACAGGTTATGGCTGACATCTAAAAATGTCAATTTAATGTTATTCGAAAAGAGGTTGGCTGGAAGATTCGTTAACTTGTTGTTAATTAAAGAAACGTGTTTAAGTTGGTTCAAAGAACGAAACAAATCTTGAGGAAGCTCCTTCAATAGATTAAAATCAATCATGACATTTCTCAACTCGGTATTATCAGCGAATAATTTTTCGGGAAGCTGAGTTAATCTGTTATAAGATAGTGTAACAGAAAGCAATTTTGTTAACCCACTTAATGCATCCTCTGAAATATTTTCCATTTTGTTATTAAACAGTTTTAAATTTTCTATATTTTTGAAACTTTCAAATCTATTTTCTGGAAGATACGTCAGATCATTTCCAGAAAGATCTAAGTGTATTGCTTCTGAAAAATTGTAGAAAGCAAGCGAAGAGGGATTTATGTTACAAGTAATCTCTATATCCTTAGCTGAATGAAAATCATATGTTATATTAAAACTTTTCATAGAATCCTCAATTTCTTCTAAAATGTCCTTAATACTGGAATTGCATGTTATATTGGTTTTCCATATATTCTGAAAACAAATAAGTTTAAAATAATTTTGTTTGGTAGTATAAGATGAACTAAATACGTTGTTTTGATGGCATTCTATTGATACGTCACCAGTGCATTCATTAGTTTTATTTTTTAAAGTGGATGCATCATCAGTTTTACTTTTCCACGGTAGAAACACGGATGATCGGCAAGTACATTTTATTTCTTCTTTATTTATTGTATTGCAGGTAACAGAATTTGCTATCTTCATGAAATTCCACACAAGTATCAACAACAGAACGTTCATTTTAATATACTCTTCTAAAAATTTCTTTCATCATATCCTTTATCTGGAAATGATATTTGAAAAATTTATTTTAATTAATGTACAAAATTTCCATTCATATCGTTAAAAAATAATCATTAAATATGTTGTAAAAATAAAAATATAATTTTATATTATTTTATATAATAGACCGGATTGCGGCGGTGGAACCTGCTGTTCTTCTATTCTGGAGCATCCGAGTTCATTGCCCGAGTACTAATCTTTAAAAAGTTTTTTAAAGGGAGATCCGGGCTCAGCTCGTTGAATCCCATCCTCAGTCTGATAACTGATTTCACCAGATGTGTGGGAATCCATGGTGAGCAATGATACTCACCACGGATTCCCACACACCTGCTCATCGCTTAGTATCAACCATGTGGAAAGCGACGTAAAATAGCATAGGAAAAATATTTTATGTTAGTTTAATAATAATAGGCTTATATAAAGTGATCGGTTAATCGAAACAAATGCTCTTAATGGAAAAAATTATTTATATTTATTGATGCTTTATTATATGAACTGTGCAAAATGTTAAATATTATAATTAATTCATTAAATTCAATATTCAGCAAAAAGCAGGAATGATTTCTCAGCCAGTTTTAAACTATTCTCCTAAGGATAATGGGATTATAAATCACCATGGATACCTATTAGCTGCCTGCGTACACCATCAAATAATTTTTTAACTAATTAATAAATTTCATAAAATTCATTAAGAATGTTCTTAAAAAACTCCAAAGTTGACTTTGGAGCTTTTCATTTTAACCCTGAACAGGGCTGGCTGAAGATTTTACGGGGTTTCAGGGAAAAGTTATCAATGGGGTCCCAATATATTTGCAAAATTACTTTTTTTTTTACCAAAAATCATATAATTTCATTAAATATAATTTACAAACATTAAATATATATTCGACAAAAAAAAATCACAGAAAACAGAGAAATTATATTATTTTTAATCACTGTATTATCTATTTTCTGAAACTTTTTGCATTGCCAATTATTCTATTACATCGTCAAAATTAATTTGCTTTGCTAATTCTTGTTCTATAGATAATTGAGTGAGTCCTAATCTTTATTGACTCATACTCTATTTCAAATAATTTTTTATTAATTTTAATTTCGAGAAATTACGTTCCGTAGAAGTAACAGATATAAGAGTCGTTGGCATAATTCTTAATGTTACATACCTATTAGGATACGCATCTTCTATTTGATCTTCGCAAATTTTTTTCAAATAATCAAAAAGTATACTGCTGTCTTGTAATTAAAATCATAAAATTATTGTAATTCTTGAAGTTACATACAGTCAGAAATAGATACCATAAAAATATGCAAGCATATAAATAATGGTATACTGCCGTCTTGTAATTAAAATCAAAATTATTGTAACTCTTGAAGTTACATACAGTCAGAAATAGATACCATAAAAATATGCAAGCATATAAATAACATTAATATAATCCGAACTGATAAGTATATTTTGATGCAAACAGAAACTTGTTTCATTAGGTGTTTGCGACAGTGCTATACGATAATTACGTGTAATTTTATATTAGTTTGAAAATTATCCTTGTCTTTTTATTTACAGTTTTTTGGAACTTTATGAACGCCCTTATCATTGCCAGCGCCTTTTATCATTGCCGCTACCGATACAAGCAATGATAATAGGACAAGAAATTAATATAAATTTAATTAAAATATTTTCCATATCAGTACATCTCAGAAACACTTTCTTAGAAATTTGAAAATGTGGGGCCACTCTAAGACCCATAAAACCGATGTCTAAGCCGGTTATGCTCTAATCCTGAAGATTTATCCAGTTAGAAATAAATGGATAAATCTTCAGAGTTAGAGCCAGCTTAGACATCATTCATGGTAACAGTCAAACATCCGAGATATTTATATTTATATGAAATTCAAATGGGATTCAAACCATTGATGTTGGTTTCCAAATAATAATATCAACCGAATGACCTCATGTAAAATAATTGCTTGCCATCTTAAAGAATCTGGGTTCAATTCTAGGTGCTACACTCCAGTTTTTCAGGAAATCCATTGAACCCTATTCTTCCGGTTGACTCTATAATGGCCAGCCTAAAGTAGGATCTTAAAAAGATGGTCGTTCAATATTATGCACCCAGTTTTAATTTTTTATAAGATTTAATATAACATCCGATATATTTTAATTCCATATTTTTTCATCCCATGCCGGAAAAGAGCAATTAGTTCTTTCCTGAACTGTTTGTTTATATTATCTGAATTATATAACATAATTAGCAATTTTTTAAATTTTTGTATTCTCGGTTTAACTGATTTTGAGTATCTCTTATATGATATATTATCTTACAATGTTATTATATATAATTTGTTGTAAAATGTATAAGTTTATAGTCACAAATAATAAAATTTATTCTATGTACTTCTTAAGTCATTGGCAAAAGTAATATGTTCTAAATTAATGGATGCATCTTGATTTTCAAAAATCGAATATCAGGCCATTTAAACTTTTGAAGACATACAGATTAAATTAATGTATCTATATGTTTATTTTCATAAAAATTCCTTAAAATTACGAAGACCAATGTTATAACTCTTCTGCATAATTATAAAGAAACGGGTTAAAGTTATTATTAATGGCATACATTCCACCTAATCGCTGATTTTAAAAATGGATTATAGCCCATTTTTATGATCATAATTAAAATTGTAGTTAAAATTGAATCTTCATGCTTTTTAATGCAGCTTAGAAAGAATAAATAAAAGAACATCTTACATAAAAAAACTTTCGGTAAAAACAGTGAATGAATCCTGTTATTGCGAAATAGCATAACATTCGAATTTATTTTTAGTAAGAGTAACTTAAGTAATATGCATTTTAAACGTTTTTAAAGTTTTATGTATTTATGATTTCATATATTCTATATATAAAATCATCTACCGGAACAACTTTCAGACAGAAAAAAAAACCCAGCCCATATCTATACTTCCTCTACTGTTGCTAATATGCATTTTCTTAATGAGCGACTACTTGAATTTAATTAATTATGTTCGGAGATTGAAAACATAATAATACAAAAAAATCTTGCATAATTTTAAAGAATAAAAGTACAGTTTTGTACATTAATATCGATTCGAGAAAAATATCGTGTTTTTTACACAAAGAAGGGACGGGTTATCTCGAAAAATAATCTTAAATTATTTTTAAATAACTGACAAAACATCAAGTATGACTTGTCGAGTGATAGAATATTAAAAATACATATATCTAATTAGTTAATTTATAATTAAATCATAATAATATAATAATTATTTAATGTAATTATAGACATTGGACTCATCCAATAATCATAACTACTGGGTCTTAGTGTGTAATAGAACAGTTAGATGCATGAGAATATTTGCCTGAAGATTCCCAGTTCAGTCCCAGGTCAAAAGTTTTTTCTTCAGCTAAATTTTAAAAAATTATAATTCACTTGTTAAATCATAGATGGCACACACTTAATTTATTTGTTTATTCAGAGATGGCACCAATATTAGTCCAAATTATTTCAAATTATTAAAATTCTGTTACTGTAAAAAGGTTAATTAGGTAGAATTAGGTACAATTTCTCTAACAATATTTTCTAGTACTGAATATCCTAATATTTTATTTAAATTTATAGATTTGAAATAGAAATTTTTTTACTATCATCCGTCAGAAGCAAATCAAATTCACAATTGAAATCTTTTTTGATATCTATTGAAGATTGTAATATGAAAATATCAATTGGAATCATAATAATTAGCAAAATTTTAAAATTAAATTTGTAATTATTATTATATTAATTTTATATTCTATTTTTAGATTGGACAGATAAACCAGATAATGATCAAGAAATAAATGTGTGGGAAGATAATTGGGATGATGACAATGTTGAAGATGATTTTAGCCAGCAGTTGAGGTTATTATTATTGTTTTGATGATAACATAAATTTTGTACTTTATTTTTATTCTAAATTTGTCAAATTAAAGTATAATAGCTATTAGAATTATAACATAATATATTAGCACTGAACCCTTTAGCAGTAAAATGCTTTATTAATAACAATGTTTTTTATGCACTTGACATATTCAGTTTCTAATAATGAAAACTGACTTCACAACCACCTGTATAAGAAGACCATCTGATGTAACCAGGGGGGATCTGGGGAGCTGGCTTGAAATAGGTTAGGCTCCAGCACCAGCTCCAGAGCCACAGTATATTCCAGCTATGGCTCCGGCTCCGGAGTCATTGTTTTAAAACTGAGGTTTTGGCTCCGGCTCCATCACTATAAGTTTTTTGGTATGATTGCTAATATGAAACATCACTTACCTTACTATCACAACATCATTTATTTTTTAAATTGATATATTTGTGTTTGTATTATAATAATTTATTTTATATCCGCTAATATGAAACATCACTTACCTTACTATCACATCATTTATTTTTTAAATTGATATATTTGTGTTGTCAATTCCGCTTCATTGGGACATGTTGGGACTAATTCATTTTGGCCCAATTAAGCAAACTAATAATAAATTCTAAAATAAAATATGGCTTACTTTTATTTAATAACTAAAGGAGAAGTATTTCAGTATCGTTAGGATGATCCACTCATTTTAAAATACGATCAATGATTTGAATATGATAACTCAACTCAACTACACTGAAAACAAAACTTCGAACGGTCTCTTGGGAGCTGTGTAACATAGGTGTATTCTAATGGAATTTTTACTGGGATAATTTAATATGAAATTTTTTCAGGAAAGAAAACAATTATTCAATAACTACAATAAAAAGAAAATATTTTTATATAAATTATCAAAATTTATTACTACTCATTAACTTGATATTTTCTGACAATAATGTCACACACTGACATCAATCTCACTTCGGAGTAAAGTAAAATTTTACTTTACCTGAAGCAATTCAGCATGTCATGCTGCCAACTCCAATCTGCTTTTGTATAAGTGCATTGGATAGGTGACGCCCCGCTGCCTGATGTGCCATGACGCAGAAATTCTCGACAATAATCCAAGAATCTTTTATAGGCATGCTGCACTAGATCACTTTAGCTGGATTATTGTTGAGAATTTCTGCATCGCGGCACATCAGGCAGCAGGACGTCGCCTATCCAATGCACTTATACAAATGCAGGTTGGAGTCGGTGGTACGACATGCTTGATCGCTTCGGGTAAAGTAAAATTTTACCTTTTAAATTCATATATTGGTGTTTGCATTATAATAATTTATTTTATATGTATATACAGTCAATTCCGCTTCATTGGGACATGTTGGGACTAATTCATTTTGGCCCAATTAAGCAAACTAATAATAAATTCTAAAATAAAATATATAATACATAGGTAAGTAAATATGTAGGTAAAAAAATAATAATTAGGTACCTATTTTAATGCTTTATTAAACAAAAAAAATAATAATTAGGTATCTATTTTAATGCTTTATTAAAATAGGTTCATAATTATTAGCTTTTCAGTGGTCTCCTCTGACTTCGCCTTCAACACTGGACTGCTGATATTCACATCTTGCCTGCTAATTATAGAAAACCATTTGATCTAATGCTTCTTTGACTTCTGAATCCTTTTCATCATGCTTTCTTTTGGATGTTTCTGGAATTTCTTTCTATTATGCCTACTCTTCATGCAGTTGATTTTCTTGTTGTCAGAGATGTGCTATTGATAGATTTTGGTACTCCAGTTATATCAGCGAGTCTATGATAGCTTGTATTAAATGCCTGGCTTTAAATTTTATCCAGCAAAGCAATTTTACTTGAAAGTGTAAAATCATTTCTTGCATTCTCGGCAAATATTTAAAAATTTTAAATAAAATCAACACTGTAAATGAATATCGCTAGATATCAGCAATGAAATTTTATTTGAAAGTGTAAAATCATTTCTTGGCATCTTGGCAAAGATTAGTTTTTCTTGAAAGTGTAAAATCCTTTCTTGGCATCTTGGCAAAGATTTAAAAAGCAAAGCAATTTTATTCGAAAGTGTAAAATCCTTTCTTGACATCTTGGCCAAGATTTAAAAATTTTAAATGTGCAAAATCATTTCTTAGCATCTTGGCAAAGATTTAAAAATTTTAAATAAAATCAACACTGTAAATTGAATATCGCTAGGTACAGTATATAATAATGGTAGACTCTTAAGCAGACGCATACTGCCAGACATACAATGATAGATAACTGATTCGCATCACACTAGTTTTTCCAAATGATATCAATAGTATACGTAGTGTTGACATACCCTCGAAAAATCCCTAAAATAAGTCAAAAATTGCTAAATTCCTTTTCTGCTACTGTCCCAATTAAGCAAAAAGTTGTTCCAATAAGGTGTTTAAATTTGTATTAGTTTATTAGTTTGGTTTCCATTCTTTGAGATTTGTCCCAAAAAAAGTGGCTGGCCCAATTAAGCAGAATCGACTGTATTTAAAGTTTCAATAAAATATTTATTTTGGCAAATGGCATTAATATATCGCCATTGGTAACTAAAAATCAAAGATCACGTAATTTATTGGTTTTAAATTTTTATCGAATTTTAAGTGCTAAAGTTGGCAGGTAGGCTTATACACGGGTTTCACATTTTTACCAATTTTCAAACTCTGAAGTTGGGGGTCAGCTTATACATGGATCGCTTTTATTCAAGTATATACGGTAAATCACAATAATTGGTATATTAATTGTTACATTAGTCTTAAATTTGAAATCACTTTGCATTTAACTACTTGAAAATTCAAAATTAAATAAAAAGAAATAGGCTAATTAGATAAAAACTATTGTAAACTCATACATCACAGTATAAATTACTGTATTTATTTTAAAGTTTTTGCAATTTTTTTATCATCAATAATTAAATATCAATGATTTATTGGAATCTAAGAATCAATTTGAAATTTTTATATTGAAATTAATGGTAAATGAATTTTTGTTTTACAAATTTTCACTTAATAAAAAGTTTTCATGGACTCCATTACATCAGTTTTTGTAAATCAAAGAAAACTTGTATTCTTTTAATTCTAATTGTATAGAATGTGATTTTTAAATATATAAAGAATATTAACTGATAACTGGTCATACATAGCTGCATATTTTTAATACTACTACCAAAAAGATAATAGATCTTCATTAGGAATAAACAGGGCAGATTATATAGCTGCAATAAAGCTTGATGATGACACAATATAACTGCAGATGATCTCAACTTATATGAAAATTTTTTTATTTTTAATCAACTTGTGTATAAGCCTCCTTTATAAAAATTTTTCTAAAATTTCTGTATATATGGTAAATCAAGACTCAACTTCATAAATATTTATAAATAAATATAAAATTCTGATTATTAAAATTTTGAAAATTTTTAATGCAGAGTATGCTTTTTCAAACTTTAGTATTGAAAAACTTCTTACTTTAGATATTAAATAAAAGAAAACAATAAGCCAAATAAGTAAGATAAATCGTTTATTCAAAAACGTTTTCAGCTATCCATGTAGCCTGCCTCAGTTGTAATTCAACTGAGGCAGGCTATGTGGATAACAAAAAACGTTTTTGAATAAACGATTTATTTTACTTTACTTATTTGGCTTATTGGTTTGCTTTTATTCAAACTTTAAAAAATCAAAACTATTATTAAATACTTTTAGAATCAAAATATGCATTATATACTTTCGCTTCTTTTTAGAACTATTAATTAACCAGTCTTCATCACTTGTTTAAGTGAAAAATTAAATTTTAATACTTGTTAGAGATCCTTCAGATTAATAAAGCCATCCTCACTAATTAACAACTTGTAGTTATTGAGGATGGCTTTATTAAGCTGAAAGATTTATAACAAGTATTAAAATATAATTTTTTGCTTAAACAAGTTCTGAAGACTGATTAATTAATAGTTCTAATTTTTAGTGTCTTTTAAATAAAATAAAATATATTTAAAATGATGAAATAAATTAAGATGAGCTTACTTGACCAGATTCAAAACTTGATGACATATATACAGATTTTGAAAGATTTTCAAAAAGCAATTCTCCACTATTAGATGCTTCATTAAATGGGATCTAAAAATATGTAAGAAAAAAATCTTTTAAATATAAAATATTGTAATATACATTTTAAAATTCAATAAAATTGCCTTTGAAATATGAATAAATAGTAAAGCTGCAAATCTTATGTAAAGAACTTTTCTCTTATTTCTGAGATAATAAGAGAAAAGATGCACACACATTTTGGGATTAAATCTCACACAAATATTATATCTTTAATATTATAAATCTTAAATATTATATATATTTAAGTGTTTATTGATAAATTCATCATCATCAAACAAATCTTAAAACTATCTGCTGAAAATCAATTTTATTCAAATAATTTTAAACATAAGTGAAAAATTTGTTTGTCAGTCCATATATTAGACAATCCTCTAATTCAGAGTTTGAAAATCAGCAAAAATATGAAATCCATGTAAAAGCTGAACCCTCAATTTTCAAGTATTAAAACAATATAAAATAAATTAATAATTTTTTTTTAAATTTTCCAAATCTACTTCACTATTTCGAATAAATAATACCACTTTGACAAAATGCCAGACTTATAGCTTTGAACGCCAGAATGAGATGCAAAGAAGAAAGATGAATGGAAAGTAAGATAAAATTGTGTTACTATAGCTTTTTAACACTTCCTGTTTTTATCAATAGGCTTTAAAATTCAGACAGCTCATATAACAGGAAAAAATTTTTTACTGATCAAAACGTTTTCGGCCTAACTTTGAGACTGTAGTAGTATACAAATTCTTACACAACATACATTTTAGAACATAGTAATAAAAGCTATTTTATTACTATGTTCTAAAATATACATTGTGTAAGAATTTGTATACTTACAAGGGCATTACATTTCTTTTTACAATATGATTTTATTGAAGTGTTTTGTTTGACAGAAAATATCAAAATTTTTTTCATCTTTTTCAAATTTCAACAAAAATATTAAAGTTTAAACAATAAAAAATCATAATTAAAACATGCAACAGAAATTTTGTTGTAACAGACTGGAGTGGAAAGTCAGCCAGCATATATTGATTATTAAAAGTGCAAATCTGAAATTCAAAATCTGCTGCAAAATAATCATCTCTATTTTCTAAATGATAAGAAATATCGGAAAACACAAATTATCGATCAGAAATGTCAGAAATTGCTATATTTCTATTTAATATTAAGAGTAGTTGTCACTGGAGTGTCAGACCTAATTCAGATGTAAATATTTTTATAAAGATATCTTACCCAAACTTTATGCCATCCAAATCCTGCCACAAGGGTGCTGTGTACCTTTGCATCCCCGCTTGGTGTGGCCCTAATAATATGTGCATTAGCAGCAGCTATGCTTACTCATTAAAGAAAGATTGATTTACACATTCCTGATCTTATTTGTGAAGCATCTAGTAAATTAATATTTTTGAATTTATTTGAATATGAACATTCACATACATCTGCATATTTTTAATAACATAAATCAAGAAGAAATATGCATTTTTTGAAATCAATACGACATATCCAGCTGATACCAAAAGACATACTACTAGTGCAAAAAAGGATTAAATAGAACTACTTTATATATTTTCAGTCATATTTAAGCACTATCCAACATTTAAATACCTACAGAAATATTAATTTATGCATTAGTCATGCAAATCCACACATTTTTAATAAAAAAATTGAAATAATCAGTAAGATGATGATCTTTGTTAGATAAATATGAGGCAGATCATGCAACTGGCTTGAAGAGAAGATGGCATGAGTGAGCAATCTTACAACTTGCAGAAAATTTTCTAATTTTTGACTATTCTGTGTATAAGCTGATCACCTTCTTTAAAAGTTTGTTTTGGAAAAAATTTCTTAGCTTATGTACAAGTATATCTTGTAATTATATAATTGGAAAAGCATTTTTGAAATTCTATCTTTGATTCTTTAAAAATACAGTAATATAATAAAGCATACCTTGATATTATGGCAATTACATTCCAGATAATTATTGTAAAGTAAATCACAGCTTTTTTTCATTTTCTAATGCATATAAAAGCCTAAAAACACATTTACGCTATTACTCATTAAGTACACAATAGCATTAAGCATAAAAAATCTCAACCAGATGATCATGTTGTAAAGCATTCGCATACTATCTTGGAGGATCTAAGTTTGATTTTGAGTATCACACCTTCAAGTTTCAGGGGCCTAGTCCATTTATGTGTTAATTTATGTTTTATATACCTATTCTAAGCATTATTTTGTAGATAATTTTCTTTTTGATATATAAAAATATGGAATATAATTGAAGAGTGTGATCCCAAAATGCATTCAGTCTATTTTGATCATTTTTTTTATTTGATGCAAATACATACTCCTATTGAAGTCATCTATTTTATTAAAGAACAGTTTGTTCCCAAAACCATGCCAAACGATGTGTACGGGACACTCGAATCCCACTTTGCTTTTGAAAACTAGCTCAGTCCAGAGAGTAGTAATGCTGAAAACTCACTCAATCCTTTGCTCATGTGTAGAGCATTTTCCTAATCCTGCCAGCAGGGGGTTAAAAACAAACTACTATTACTGTTGGTAATAAATTTGTTGTGGGAATTTTTGTCGTGTTTATTAAAGATAAAATTGTTATATTGGTTATTAATTTTCATGTTAGAAGCTCTTGAAATGAAATCATAACATTAAAAATTTAAGTTTCTTGGAACTTTTTTATCTATTGTTAAAAGGAAAGTTATTTTTCTGAATTTTAGTAGTTCCTAATTTGGAATGATTAAATATATATTCTGGGGCTTTCCCCATGAGTACATTATACTCATGGGGAAGGCCCCAGAACTTTCCCATGAAGTAATTAAAGTAATGTTTGAATTCCCCATGAATATATTGTACTCATGGGGAAGTTCAAACATTTACTTTTCACTACAGTCGATTCTCGTTATTTGCGGTAGTTACGCTCTGTAAATTCTTCGTGAATACTGAACCATTGTGCCTATGGGGAATATAGTTATAACAGTATTTTTGCTGGTCAGTGATAATCTGCAAATAAACGCGAAAGTGCCGCGAAAATCAAATTTGTGTTTACAAATAAATTTTCAGGAATAGTCGAATATGTGAAAAGGGAATCCTTGAATACTGAGAATCAACTGTATTTTAATACTTAAATCAAAATAAATTTAGTTTTTCCTCTAATAAAGAATGAAGTATATTGAAAACACGTTCAGTCCTTGGACTTAGCGGCCCGATTTCAGAGACGTGATCTACACTACCTCTGTAGTCTAGAACTGGTTTAGGCCAAAGTTTTCAGAAAATCGCATTTCATAAAGGTGGTTTAGGTGTAAACCTGGTCTAGACTTGATACAAAAACTGGTTTTAAACTTTACTTTCTAGACCTGCCTAGAGGCTGGTCTAAACAGAGTTTAAACTTTTGAGCATGCACAGTTGGGACAACAATCCATCAGTATAGCCATTTTATCGTCTGTTATTTTTCTTTAAATTAATATCATGGATGATTTATGCACTTTCAGTATAGCAAACGAATTAAATCATCAATCATCATCATCAATACAGCAGATTTCAAAACAAGAGAGTATTTTAAAAGATGGAAGTATAATGTTCTCGAAGTTTATTCGGACGACGAATTTCGAAGATACAGATTCTCTAAAGCTGGATTCGTTCACGTCTTAACATCATATTGGAAAAGAAATAAATCATTTTTGATAATCGAGGTTTCCCCTAAGACCAGATCAATAATTACTGATGGCTCTCTGATTTTTTGCTTCTGGAAGTTTCCTAGAAGTAACTGGCAATTTGAACGGTGTATCAGTCGCTACCGTTTGCAGGTATGCAATTATTTATTAACAATAATTGTCATGTAAGAAATATGAATTTCCAAAATATATGAGTACAGTAGGCTTATTATTTTACAATAAATCCCACTAATATAAATAATTTTATTTAAAATAAGTAAAAAAAAGTAGCAGTTTTGCTTTGCAGAATGTATTTTAATTTGTGATTTTTATCAATTAATATAAAACAATTGTTTCAGAACTATTCAAGCTGTTGCTCTAGCTTTACAGAAATTAATTCCCAACAGAATCAGAATTACCATCGGTAATGCAAAAGTTCTCCAATCTCTCAAAAGACAACTTTCCAGGCATAATTTGAGCAATTGATTGCACACATATACCTACTGTGTATCCAATAGCAGTGATGGACATGCATTTTACCACAGAAAGTCATTTTATTCAATTAGTTGCCAAGTAAGTTGAACTGATGTATTTTAAAACTGTATATAGAATTTTACATGGTTATATGAATTATAGTGTGCTCTTATTCTCCCCAATTTTCGCATTGCCTAATTCTTAAATTTTTCCATTAACATTTAATATTCTTTAAATAAAACAAGTTTAAAAATATAAGATATTAAACTAAATTCTTATACAAAAGTTTTTTGTTTAAGTAAACTTATTTATGTTAGCTGCAACATATACACAGCTAACATAATTATGCTTTCTATAAGCAAAATAATTAAATTTATTAGCATTTGTGAAATATGTTTGATGGAGAACATTAACTGGGCCAATTAAATGATAACAGTAATATCTGATTTTTATTTTATGCTTCATCTTTATACAATAATGTATTCTTGTATTAAATTATTTTTAATCTTTTAGATCTTGATAACAGGCTGACAGCATTTTTCAATTTTTAAAATATTTGTTTATCCTATATATTATTATAAACCATATTTAATATTTATTTAACTCCTATTTAAAATTTTAATATAAAGAAATTTTTATTTTCAACTTACTGAAGAAGATAGTCATCAGAAGATATCTAGTTAGGTAGATAGAGAAGTAGTTACTACACCTTAAATATCCATCAACAGTCCACGAGTATTGTGGGAAGAGTATCGCACTACCTATGGCTAAGTCTATGCAGGAGAGGGTAAGAGTGGTGAAGGAGAAATAGGTACTGAATAGCTTACAGAATGACATTTCAAGTCAAGTACTGCAATAAACATTTAACAATAAACATTCTTTTCATAAATATTGCACAGATAATCAAATTTATCGATAAATATTATAACTGAATAAAAATCCGTATTAACTAAAAATACAGAATACTAAAATCTAAATAATCATACAACCAACATTAACAAATCTCAAAGGGTAAATACAAAATAATACTAATACAATAATATCTAATAATAATATTAAAATATATAAAAATTCATTAACTAGAAAAGGTTAAAAATTAATTAAAAACTAAAAACGACCAATTATTATCCACAAGATTCTAATAACATGTTGCCACACATAATTCACATAAACTTTAAAGATATAATACATTACCGCACAATATTAACAATATTAAAATCGGCAGAAAGTTTAACTATTTTATGGGACCAAATACAAGTATTAAAAACTGCTAGTAAGATCAGGGAGGGCAAAATGCTGAAGACCCTAACTATTCATCCCATAGGTAAGTCCAAGCACGTAATAAACTACAACGATTTGCTTGCGCTACCCCCGGCTTGGGCTTGGCTGGCAGGATAGTTTAAATAGGTGTGACCCTGAGGTAAATGGATTTCTGTGTTTGAATATTGTTTATTTGTATATAATGTATTATATTTTTATACAGCTTAAGAAAATTATAGTCCGGCAACATTTTTTAGATTCGTTTGAATATTAACCCATTTAAAAAAAAAAAAAATTTAAACTTTCTGTCAATTTTAATATTGTTAATATTATGCGGAAAAGTATTATATCTTTACAGTTTATGTGAATTATGTCCGGCAACACGTTATTAGAATCTTGTGGATAATAATTGGCCGTTTTTAGTTTTTAATTAATTTTTAAGTTTTTCTAGTTAATGAATTTTTATATATTTTAATATTATTATTAGATTTTATTGTATTAGTATTATTTTGTATATACCCTTTGAGATTTGTTAATGTTGGATGTATGATTATTTAGATTTTAGTATTCCGTATTTTTAATTAATACAGATTTTTATTCAGTTATAATATTTATCCATAAATTTGATTATCTGTACAATATTTATGAAAAGAATGTTTATTGTAAAATGTTTATTGCAGTACTTGATTTGAAATGTTATTCTGTAAGAACAGACTGATAGCTGCAATGATCTAAGATGTTTGTTTTTGTTAAAGGGCTTACGAGTGACCACTTGTAAGCCCTTTAACAATTTACGAATTGTTAAATGGGTAAAATTTGTTAAATGTCGGGTGTAAACCATATGTTTTCTCTACCATGGATGTTTTCAAGTAGTCCAAGGTTATATAACTCCGTTGTTAAGATAGTCATTATAGTTAGTATTTTATTTTGTTATCTATACCTAAAATATTAAAGTTTTATGATAATGATAACTGTAATAATAATGTTTTTGGAAATGGTTTGTCAGGTTTTCTTATTAATGTGTTTGGAAGGATAACTTCCACCTGCAGTTTTGTTGATGTTAGGAACTGGTCACTGATTGGTTCTCCGATTTGGCCCAATAACCCAATAAACGTTTTTGAATAAACGATTTATCTTACTTATTTGGCTTATTGTTTGCTTTTATTTAGCATTTATTTTAATAGCAAAGAGAGTGACACTGAGGACACTGCCCTGTGGGACTTCTATTTCTTGCTGGGACAGAGTTGATTGCAATTTGACTTAGAATGTTCTGTTGGTAAGAAAGTTTTGAATAAAGTAAGGCATGCGGCCACAGAGACTGGCATTGTATAGATTCCTTAAGATCCCATACCTCCACCTACAATCATAGGCTTTTTCGAAATCAAAGAAAATTGCCACAAGATTTTTTTTTTGTTAAAAGTATTGTGTATTTCTATTTCCAGATGAACCAGATGGTAAAGAGTGGATCGGTTTCGTCTGAATCCACAATGCGTGTTGGCTAGAAGGTTATTTGATTCGTAATACCAGATGAGATGAGCATTGACCATTCGTTTGAATGTCTTGCACAAATAGCTGGTTAGAGCAATTGGGCAGTAGTTATTCAGATCCCTGGGGTCCTTTCCAGGTTTCGTAAATGGGAGAATGATTGCTCTCATCCAGTTTTGAGGAAATAATTGTTATTATATCCAGATGCGATTAAAGAAGTTAAGCAGCACTTGTTAATATAATAGTGAAAGATGAGTCAGATTTTTATAATGTATCTCATCTAGCCAGGAGCTGTATCATGTGATTGTTTTAAATGTTGTAGTGAGTTCTAACATTGTATAACAAGAGTTGTATGGTTCAAGATTGTCACTATCAAAATTGAGTGGTTGAGCCTCCTCTCGTTGTTTAATGTTCTGGAACATGGGGGTGAGGGCCGATGAACTTGATTGATGAGCAAATGCTTTGCCAAGTTCTTCTACTTGTTCTGTTATTTGACCTATTTCTCTGCCATTCACCTGTAGAATTGCTGTATGTTGAGGAGTGCACCGACCTACCATTCTCCATATCCGGGTCCAGACTATCTTAGGAGGAGTTTGACAGGTCAGTGAGGAAACAAACCGCTGCCAGGATTCCTTCTGCGATTTTTTTCGAATTTGATGTGCTACAGCTCTAGCATGTTTATATTGGATAAGGTTCTGGGTAGTTGGTTCTCGACGAAATCGATTCCATGCTTTGTTCTGTGCTTGTTGGGCTTCTGTGCACTCAGCGGTCCATCATGGTTTAGGACATACTGGATGCTGGGAAGATGTGCGAGGTATAGTAGCTTTAGTTGCTGTTAGAATGGCTGTTATTATATTTGATGCAGTTTCATCTATAATGCAGATCTCTATATCTATGGATGTCAAATCACAGAGTTGTGAGAAGTGACTCCAATCTGCACATTCCCACTTCCATTTATTTCTTTGGGAGTTTATGATAGGAGTTTGAGGATATCTAGTCAGGTAGATAGGGAAGTGGTTACTACCCCTTAAGTATCCATCAACAGTCCAAGAGTATTGTGGGAAGAGTATCGCACTACCTATGGCTAAGTCTATGCAGGAGACGGTAAGAATGGTGAAGGAGAAATAGGTGTAGGCTCCAGTATTAAACAAACACAAATTGTTGTGTGATATGAAGTCTTTAATCACGTGACCACATGTATCTTCCCTTATGGATCCCCAGAACGGGGAGTGTGTATTGAAATCTCCCAAGAGGAGACAAGGGAAGGGGAGTTGGTGAAAGAGATCCTGTAAGACTTGTACAGTGAAGTTAGTGTCTGGAGGTATATAAATGGAACATATGGTGATCATTTTATCCAGTGCCACTCCGATTGCAACAGCCTCTAAAGCAGTGGTTCTCAGCCACTGTGCCGCGGCACATTTGTGTGCCGCCAAACTTTTGATAGTGTGCCGTAAAAAATTAAGACTGAATTGTATGTATGTAATTGTATGAATCATATATATTAATAGTGAAACGTGGTTGGTTGGATATCCTTTTATAGTCGAACCACTGTACTGATTCCTAGGGTATTGTTAGAAAAATCTAACAAGAAAAAACTTTCTCGTTATTCATAATTTAAAAATTAAGGAATAAAAATTAAATTAAAATTACAGTTTCTCTAAAATGACAAAATCTGCAGGTGGCACTATTGTGAGGAAGTTAACTCTTAACCTGTCCTATTTTATTTTGTTATGCTCTTTTATTATTTATCATTATTTTCAATATTACCTAACGTATTATATTTTAGTTTGTGAAGAAAAACTTCGTTGTAAAATTCTGTGTACTGATAGGGGACCTCGAAACAAGTCGAAAATGTCTAATGAACATATGGTCTAAATGGCACCGTTTTCGGATTATAACCCTTCAAAGTTAGGCAATCACCATCGAGTACGCAATACTTCACGACGCGTCGCGTTGTCAATACTCATGGCGTTGCATCGCTCGCCTTCTCGCTACCCGGTTGTAAATAGGAGAGCGACGCGTCTTGGCAACACGATGCGTCCTGGCTCTCTGTATACTCGATGGTGATTGGCTAGCTTCGAAGGGTTATAACTCGAAAACAGTGGCTATGTTCAGCAGACTCAACTGTTCTAAGTGAGCAGATGAGTTGTAGCGGTAGCGGTTGGTATATCTGCTGAACGGCAAGTAGTAACAGGAGACGCGATTACTGAAAGAAAACGAAGCCAGTTATAAACATCATTAAATACGTATACTTTATATATTATCATTTGTTCCTTTGGGTTAATAACATTCATGGGCTCAGCCATCTTGAAATAACTCAACATGTTGGATAGTAGCGTAAATGAAATCCGCTATCAAACGTGACGTCACTCACTCAACAAGTTCGATAGTAGCGCTACCTCGAAGACGCGTTCAGCAGAAAATCTCTCAATTGTTCCGCGACAGTTGAATCTGATGAACGCAGCCAGTGCCATTTAGACCATATGTTCATTAGTCATTTTCGACTTGTTTCGAGGTCCCCTTTCAGTACCCAAAATTTTACGACGAAGTTTTTCTTTACCCTGTATTATTATTAAAAAGCGTGAAGAATATTATTGCGAATTCTTAAATGAGCAAATTATATTTTAATGCCAACATAGATTCGTTATAAGGGCGCGGAATATGGTTTTCCACGGCTTAACGATAAATTACTTTTAGAACTCTCGACGATCGAAATAAATCGCGTAAACTTTAAACTTTTAAAAATCCCTAGAAAGATTTATCATTAAAACTCGTTTTACGTCAAT
The DNA here is from genome assembly GCA_000484575.1 of Olivierus martensii. Taxonomy (NCBI): domain Eukaryota; kingdom Metazoa; phylum Arthropoda; class Arachnida; order Scorpiones; family Buthidae; genus Olivierus; species Olivierus martensii. The sequence continues at coordinate 53,432 of AYEL01076375.1, forward strand.
GATGGTCTTTTTAATCCACCTTCGCTTTTTTATGCTCCACCAGAGCGTGGTTCGTTCTAGTCTTCTCGGTTTTTTTCGATTATTTTTTTAAAGTTGCATTTTTGATTTAAAAAACAAAATTACAAAACATATCGTATTGTATAAATTTCTCAATAAAAATTTCCAGCCATAAATTTTTAATTATTGACAGATGAATCGTAAACTTAGTAAAAGAAAATGAAATAATTTGTTTATAAATGTTAGTTTTCGTACAAAAATTAAATGAGAATCCCGGCTTAAATTCTAAACAAATGAAAAATTACGGCAAAAAATAAAATACAGTGGTATCTTGGTTAACGACGAGTGGTTGTAAGAAAAATGCCTTGGTTAACGACTCCTGATTATGTGAACTTCCGGCAAAATAGAGCTCTATAACAGCTCGTCATCGTATCACGTGATTTGTTAGTTCAGTTGTTAATCTTTATTTTTTTTTTATCACAATCGATTCAAATCCGACATCATCATTATTAAAATTAATAAAATTATAACCATATAAAAATATATTTAACTAAATGATAATTAACACATAGTAATGAAAACAAATTATTTAATTAATTAAAAATAGACGCGCAACAGTTCACTAGTTTTTAGTTTCTTAAAGATGATTTCCAGACGATTATTATTTTAAATTCTGCCAACAAAGTCTGATTCTATTGTTTGTTTGTGTTATATATTACTTGACACTCGCGAGTGGTGTGACGTCGCAGTTTCGGATTCCATTAGAAGAAAAAAAACGTCTGTCCGAGATCCAATTGTTCTTCTCGTGAAGATTGATAATTAAAAACCGTTTTCATGAACAATTCATTTTATTAATGTTAATTTTAATTCGCCATGAAAAGGCAAAATCAAATCTCACCTGTATAATAATCGTTGAATATATAAGATGCTAATCAGTATTTACGGGTTCGTTTGTCAAAAAACTCCGAAGTGAACCCAATTATCCTTCTGGTGAAGATTGATAATTAAAAACTGTTTTCTTGAACAATTCATTTCATTAATGCTAATTTTTTTAATAATACTATTTTACTTTTCACTTTTCTTCTTAAATATAATTAATAAAAATTCAACAGCTTAATCAAGTGAAAAACAAAAAAAAGAATCAACCGCTGATGATGGCTTAATTAAACCGAAAGTTCTACGGTAAAAATATAAATTTTATGTTGTTTTTCACTTGATTGAGCTGTTGAATTTTTATTAATTACAAATTAATCGATTTTCAATTAAATCCTATGAGGAATCGTGCCTTGGATAACAACGGTAATCCTGGAACGGATTACCATCGTTAACCAAGATACCACTGTATTTTGATAGACGAAGGTTTTAAAATTTTATTCATTCCTCATTGAAGGTTTTAAAATTTTTGGCTTGATCTCATGAGAGGCCAAAAAATTTAAAAACCTTCAATGAAAAAATTTAAAAATTCTCTTTTTATTTAATGTTTGTATTTTGTATGATATGTAATGTATCAAATTTTGAATTTATTGCACACTTTTCGTAATAAATGCTTAATGTTTTATATGACTTTTTTTATTAAACCAAAGTGATGTACTTTTTTAAATGGGGCCCGAACCATAGACTTGTCACAGGCCCGAAAATCTCTCTCTGGTGGCCCTGGAGGACCTACTGTATTTAAATTTAATATATTTATTTTGTACAAATTTATTGATTCAATAAAAAAAAAAAAACACAATTCATATCATTTTTTTCTTAAATTATCATAAAATAGAACAGTTAAACTTTCTAATTAGAACTGCTATACTTTCTTTAGTCTTACATATGATCCATTCAAGCACTATAAGCAGTCTAGGATAAATCAGCTTTTATTACAATTCCTATGCAGGTACAAACGTTTTCGGTGCCAATTCGCACCCTCCTTAGGTACATTCAGTTAAATTAACAAGATTATTTAAAACATACTCATAGAACACAAACAATTCCATTCTAAACCGCAATCGAATATAACAGATCTAGAACAACTTTTGGCAAAACACAACTTTAAATTCTTTTAACAAATAAACATGCGCTAAACGTTAAAAGAATTTAAAGTTTTGTTTTGCCAAAAGTTGTTCTAGATCTGTTATATTCGATTGCGGTTTAGAATGGAATTGTTTGTGTTCTATGAGTATGTTTTAAATAATCTTGCTAATTTAAGTGAATGTACCTAAGGAGGGTGCGAATTGGCACCGAAAACGTTTGTACGTGCATAGGAACTGTAATAAAAGCTGATTTATCCTAGACTGCTTATAGTGCTTGAATGGATCATACGTAAGACTAATAAAATAGAACTTTGGAAAATTATACATGATATCTCAATAGTTGTCTTCTTTTTCTCGAAAGATAATGGAATTGCTGGAAAAGTTATATTAGGTTTTCCAATATGTTTTCCTTTTCTTTCTTACTTAGTTTCTCTCAGCATGGAAAATCTTGATGTGTGAATGTTTGTTTTTCTTCAATGAGCTTTTTAGTCAAATTGAGTTCATTCTGTTGTGCACAAAAAAAGTGCTCTAAAAAATTAGAATTGCAAATTAAAAATTAAGCTAAATAATACATCTTTAATTCTATTACATCCATTTATATTTGTTGTCTATAACAAATACTGTATAACAAATTGTTATTAATTTTTTTTATTTCTGGATGATAATTGTTATTTCCTAATTGCTTATGCTTCTAAAATATAGAAAATGTCTCTTACTCCCTACAAACTTTGTTTTTGTGACCAAGACAATTGCCTTGAAATATAATGATTATAACTAGGAGATCATGGTAGACTTCAAAATGAGGGCATTTTTGCTAGGTCTCTAAGCAATTTTATCAAGTTTCCTTGCTAGCTTTGCCTTTGGACAGCAGTAATACGAAGGATCCACAGATGGGATTGACCACAGTGGATCAAGTTCTCTGTAAAGAAGAACAATGTAGAATGGGAGCTACTGGTGGACCTGGAAGGTGGTGATATCACCACTACTCATCAGATTGAGCCTTATGAAGTAATTTATCAGAGTTTTTAGATGAGGAGTTGCCAGATTTAAGTATCTGTAAAACTTTTTCCCTCTGCTGTCTGAGGCAAAAGTCAAAGCTGGTGTCTTTGTCAGTCCAAGATGACGAAGATCCTGGAATGCAAGGAATTCCCCAAGATGCTTACTATAAAGAAGAAAGCAGCTTGGAACTGTCCTATCTCTAAAGCAGGGGTCTCCAAACTTTTTGCTGTGAGGCCACATTGGTACTTCAGCGTCGTTCTGCAAGCCATAGCAAAAAAAAAAACTCTAGAATTAAATGTATGAGTTTTATCAAAAGCATATAAACCAATACAATAACGAAGCAGATATAAGGAATAATTTTATTTCGTTTTGAATTCTTTTAAATTTTTTCTTTGTTTGTCCATTTTAACTGACCTTTTACGGTCAGAAAGATCGTAACTTGGATTACAGTTACTTTTTGTTATTTGGAAATATATTTTGAACCTAATTTTAATTAATGCATTTGAAATCTACCAACATCCCATTTTTTTGTAGATTCTTATTGAAAATTAGTCCAATTGTCAGGCCAGATAAAATCATATCGTGGGCCGCATCTGGCCTGCAGTCCATAGTTTGGAGATCTCTACTCTAAAGAAAAATTGTCTCTATTGGGTTTTTCTTGAGATTGTTTCTACTGTTTTTCTTGTTTTCCTTTTTTTTGTGTCACTTTTGTAAAAATAAAGAAAAAACACATTCATGCATATGCTATGAGTCTGATAAAAAAAAATAATAATAATAATAAAGTTTATCTTAATTATTTTTTATCTTTTGTATAAAATTATGTATATCATGCCATTAAGACATTTATTTGAAATTTACCTTGTTTCACTAAAATAGACTTTTGGAACACTATGCATAACTTATACAGATAGTTCTCGATTTACAAGTTCCTGGTTTATGAATTTCTGAATTTACAAATTTTTCAAATATGAAGTATCAAAAATATTGAAATTATGAACATTAATTGCAATAAACAAATACTAAACATTCTTTTTAAGAATGTTTAGTATTTAATGCTTTTTTAAGCATTAAATATTTACTTATAATGCTTTTTAAGCATTTAAATCCATATACGAGGGTGGACCCAAAAAATTCATAGAAATTTTCTTTTATTTCCAACAGGCATGGAAACGAAATCTACAGGGATTTCAAATTGACTCATCAGTGGCCCATGAATCGATATCAAATAAATTATCTTATTTATTATTTTTATTCCACTGTGGCAAAGAGTTGTAGATAAAGGGAAGAAAAAAAAAACATTGTTATATATATCTTCTCTTAATAAAATTTATATTTTAGATAGCTTAAAGTAGAGAAAAGGGAATATTTTAAAATTCTAAACTTTCCACTCGATTCAGCCTTCTTTATCCAATTTTATTCTTTAAGCCAAAAAAAAAAAAATTCGGGTTTTTCTTTGCCACGTTCAAATATGCGTATGATGCTCAAAAAAAAAAAAAGATTATTATAGGAGTATGGTAGCATTTAATCATCTATAGTTTGTGAATTTAACAGCATTAAAGTATAAAAAAAGGACAGTATATAGTAATAATGTTCATAAGAGTAGAATCATGCAAGATCACGTGCCACTGTCATATTAATACCAATTCTCTTTGCTTAACAACATGATTAATACCCGAAGAAAATATGATTTCCATAAACTAATTCTCGAGAAAAGACAAAAATAATAACCATTTTTAAAAATGTTAAAGGATACAAATTCAATTTTTTTTTTTTTTCCTTTCTTTCTTCTGAGGTGGAAATTTTGATGAAAAGAATTTTTTGGTCGAAAATTCAGGCAATCTCTTTAGAATGGCTATTTCTGAAATTTATTGCGATATCTAGTCTTTTCTTCAAATCATTACAAATAGTTTCGGCAATAAATAGCTTTCGCTCTCCTTTAATGACTTCGTTTAAAATAAACACAGGATTTAGCTAAGGAGTGCTAATGACCTGCATTTGCACATTTCCAATCTATCAATAATGAAGTCTGCAGTTGTTGGATATAATTACACTGATGGAGATTTTAAATATCTCTCTTCTTCCATTTAGAAAAAAAAAATCATCTCTTGAATATAATTATTTTATTTATGAACGACAATTTTCCTATTAGTCAAATATTTATATTTAAATTCTGATGAAATTAGTCTCGGATTTAAGATGCCAAAAGCACGATTTTTGAACGGGATTTATAGATTTATATATATGTGTGTGTGTGGTATAATATTAAACTAAAATTTCCACCTAGTTAAATTAATTTTAAAATGTGAACGTTATCCTTTTCTCTTATAATAAAATTCTAATGGTCACCTTGGGATGCAACAACTTTCTTTCTCGATCAATAATATCTGCAGCAACATATCTATACAAAATCTCATTGGAAAATTATTCACAGTTTGTCCAATTTTCTTTTATTTTATTGATAGTTTTGTGAATTTTATTCTCAATTCTCTTCACAATTGCCATGAGTTATCGCCATCCATTACTCGAATAAAGTTAAAAGTAGGCAATAAGATAAACAGCCATGTAAACATGGAGTAAGTAAGAATTGTAACCGAAATCGTAAATTCTCTCATATATCAGTATATAAAAATTCCAAGAATAGCATCTTGCACTTTGGTATTCTCCTTGTGATGCTCTAACCTTTACAAAAATTATTTTTAAAAAAATATATCTATATATATATATATATATTTGATAAGAAAAATAATGTGATACGTTTTTGGTTACAGTTACATAAAGTTCGAAAATATATTAAAATTTAAATAAAATTCGAGTTTCAAAAATTTTGTTATTAACAATTAAATGGGAAAAAATATATTTTATACATTTTAAATTTCATTCGTTTCTCGAATTTTATATTAAAATTGTAATTTTAAAATACATTAACCCAATTTAAAACTCTATTTATGGCGAGAAAGCATTTCAGAGTTGTTTTTTTTTTGTGTGTGTGTGTGTGTGTGTGTGTAAGGAGGTAAATACGTCTAACTATCAAAACTTCAATTAATGTCTTCCTTGAAAAGAAGCAGAATTCAAATTAAATTTAGAAGTTCCATCCGTTCCGAAAACCATCAGAGCTTTTAACACGTCATGAAGAAGATAGTGACACTGATTCATAGTGAAACTAATTGTTGGTATAAATTATTCATCGTGCTTACGTAGTGAATACCTGATAACTTATCCATCATATTTTAACACTTTGCATACTCTTCTATAATTCTGTTGCATATTTAACATTTTATAAGTGAAAAGATACACATATAAATATTAAAATGTTTCGTTTTCGTGCGGAATGTAAAATTTCGTATTAATAGTGTTTCGCTTAATGAGTGTTAGTAATTGTTAATTGCGAGATATGATACTCTTCACTCGCTTCAATAATGGTAATTAATTAATATAAATTTATATACAGATTGCATGATGAAATATTCCCTTTGAAGATGGCATTGCATTAACATGTAATAAAAAGATAACGCTAAGCTACTTCTAAAGGAAACAGCATTTGGAAATAGAGAAAAAATAGTTATAACCAAATTAATTAGTCGCTAATTATGCTATTGAATATTGTTTTTTTTTTATATTCTCTCACTCTTTAGCATGATTACAATGATCTCATTAAACAATCTAATGTGTTGACAATATGAAAAAAAAAATTTTAATAGTCATATACATAAAATCCACTTTTACAGTTGAAAAAATAGCAATAGGTAGTTTAATGGGCATTATTAAGAATGAAAAAACTTTAAAATATATATAAATGAAAGAATTAAATAATTAAATTTTTAATAGTCATATACATAAAATCCACTTTTACAGTTGAATTAATAGCAATAGGTAGTTTAATGTGCATTATTAAGAATGAAAAAACTTTAAAATATATATAAATGAAAGAATTAAATAATTAATTACAGTATTGTTACAAAAATTTTATGAAATTTATTTAATGAATTGAATAATCATCTAAACGATTTATTAAAATTTTGAAGCGTAAACAAGCATATAATTTAAAAATTTTTTATTACTAAACTGAACCTGTGAATAAAATTGTAATAAAGCAATGGTAAAAGTGAGAAAATAATTTATCTTCATAGATTTCACGCTTAAGATAAAAAAAAAAATTAATGTTGAGTCTACCGAGATTTATTACTGAGGATGAATGACTCCAGAATTCATGTTCTACTTGAATATAATATAAAGTGAAGGAAAGTTTAGAATCTTCAAAAAAATTTCGACATCGAAATTTTTTCTGGGGATTCCGGATTTTTACTCACTTTAGAAGTAATTTCAGAGTATTTTGGTTCAGAAATCATTAATATAAATTTCAAACTTTTTTTAATCACATTCAACTGGTATAATTACGAATATATTAAGTACGTGCTGAATGGCATTAGTTATATTCTAATTTTTTAAGTAAATTTATTGTATTTAATATTATCGTATTAAATTTATGGATATTGAAGATTAAAAAAGAGAATGATTAATTATAAGAATAAATTTAAGTAGTTTAACTTATGGCTCTTCTTAAATCAAAGAATTCTAATATCGGATCCTGTTGATTCCATTTAATTACTTCATCCATTTATTACTTTCCCAATATCATTCCACATAAATCCGTCATAACCGAAAAAACTAAAAATGTTTTGCAATTTAATAAAGTATATAATAATGGATGCAACTATATATTCGAGCTTATATATAATCCTCAAAAAATTTCCATAATTTAAAAATTATATTTTTGCTTCAATAATGAATAAAAAATTCATTATTTTATTTACGGTATATTCCCATGGTGGTCAAATTGCATCTCTTTGGTACCTTCAATGTGCTCCATACCATGAAAGTCGATAGTTAATATGAAGCAAATACCTATTTAATTTAAAAAATGATATATTTATAATTTGTTTACTTATTGTAAAAAGTATAAAGTAAAAAGTAGCATATAGCTATAAGAAATAAATGCGTGTGAAATATATAATAAACAATTTTTGAAACCATTGTTAAGTTTACTCGAAAAAAACTGATAAGTCTCTCGTTGATCCAGAAAGAAACTGATTGCAGCTCTCAAATATTTGAGATTCTCCTATGTGGCTAGTAGTGACATGAAGTTTTGCCATTCTGATATATTCTATAGTGCTATAAGAAAATGCATCAGTTTGAAAAATTAAATTATTTACTAGATTAAAGTATAAATTGCATTCTTATTATTTTACTTAATATACTTAATATTTATTAATATATTCGACTAAATTTTATAAATATAACTGTTTTTTTTTAATCTACAAACGAAACATTATTGTTCTTAGAATTTAATGAATTCGACATCATTTTTTTATGGTTGGGTAGTTTCATTATTCTTTTAACTTATCAAAATAACTAAATCAGAATTTTAATAAATCAATGTCGAAACAAAATTAAAACATTGCTCATTTTTTATAGATTACTTTTTATTAATTTTATTTAGATTACTTTTAATTATATAAAGAATGATTAAAGCATATTTAAAATTCTAAGAAGTTTCAACGTTGCAAAATTTAATATATATATTTATGTATGCACAGTATATCGTATATGATATCAACTCTGATATAATACATATTAATCAATTAAATATAGCTGGAAGATATATTGTATGATTTAATCAATAAATCTTCCAACTATATTGTAGTCATTATAAACAATGATCAGTATTTCAATCATTGTAAGGATAATGGTTAATCATGGTTAATTTGTTTCGGCAAAACTATATAAATTTTTTCATTGTATAAATGTTATTTATGAAATCTTATTTATCAAAATTTATGAAAATTTTTTGACATGATTTTATTTGAATTTTATATCAGTCAAACTCAGTTGGTTTTCTCATAATATATATATATATTATTTACCTAAGTAAACAATTGTTTTTGTTTTCTGTAGTCAAAAAATAACGATAAATCAGTATTATTGGTTATGACAAGATAGATTGTCTAACAGACGGCAATTTTAGAAAAATCGTATTTTTTTTTATAATTCTTTTTTACTATTCTTCGAGGTAATAGAAAAGATTCTTCACTTTAATCTTTGGAAATTTTATAGTTCTACTCACATTTAATTATATATATTGCCGATTTCAAAATATTTTATAGAAAAAAAAGAACATAATTATTAATAACAGTAATCTTTAAAAAATTTTCGAAATTCTTTTTTAAATTTTTATATTAAAGTAGAATTCAGATAATTAGATTGTATTTAAATTTCTCAATCGTAACTCTTGAAGTGTATTTGAAAACATGCGGCAACAGATCTCTTAAGAAATTCTTAGTTTGAAAAAAAAAAAGAAAGGCAGGTTGGCTATCTCTTCAATATACATATTTTCAATCTCAAGAACTTTCATAAATTTTTCGCATACCATGAAAGAACTGAATAACCTTGTTGTAACCTAACATATCCATATTGTGAAATTCTATTTGAGCATATATATATATCGCAATATAAGAACAAAATAAATAAATTTAGTATTTTTCTTTTTCTTTTTCATTTAAGAATAGATTATTTGGTTATATATCGAATTGAACATTTTCAAGTATGCTCCGAACATTTTCAAGTATGCTCCAAACATTTTTTTCATTATTATGGAAGAAATTCTATGTAATTCTTTCATATTGCTTCTCTTCCACATTCAACAAGTGGACCAATATTGAAGAATTACATGAGGGTTTATTCTATAAGAATATTAATATTATTTAGAAATATTACAGTATTTTATATAATAACTTTTATATAAAAAATAAAGAGTTTAGAAACGTAATGTACATAATTGATTAATTAATTTTATATATTTAATGTCTATATAAAAATATATTAATTATAATAATTTAGGATTTATATGATTCTAATATTGAAATTTGTTTTCTGTTAATCAGCAGTTTGGTTGATATAAGTTTATAAAATATTTTTAAATAAAAATTACAGTAAAATTATATTTGCAAGCTTAAATATCTAACTAACATTATTTGTAAAATAATAAATTGCTGTATATTATATACTGTATATTGCTATTTTTTAAATTATTTTTTAAATTGAACTAGCTTACGTTTATAATTTCGTGAATTAATTTGAATTATTGCTCAAAAATAAGATATGATCTTTATTCCCTTATATCAAATCCAAAATAATTATTTTTGCAATATAGCGAAGTCAAATGAGTTAAATATAAATTGTTGATTAATAACTATTTCAGGTTCGATAACGCTAAATCTTCAAATAATTATTATTTGAAGATGTCAAGTCATCGAAGCAACTAGAAGGACATTAAAGCTAGAGACCATTAGAACTCCATCACGAACTGGTCATTATTTTAAGCTGATTGGATCATTGAAAGATGCAATCAACGGAACGGGCCCGGATTCCCCTGACAAAATAGAATCTATCCAGAAAGCTTTTCTCATGGCCATGAAAATGGGAGGTACACTGAATACACGGCAGGGGGACCTCGATTTATAAGAATCCCGGAATCGAATAAGATATTAAAATTTTAATAAATAAAATTAAGTTAATATTTAATACATATTTTGATATCCTTATCAATTTATATGCATGACATATATATATAAAATATGTGATAAGTGCGTACAATAAAGTTGACAAAATACAACTTAGCATCCATAAACTTTCATCCACATTATATTTGATGGGTTTTGTGCTTGGCAGACTGATTAACATATTTTTATAAAAATCATTCGTGAATAGGAATGCGCAATATTAATTTTCAAATATTTTCGTTAATAATATAATAAAATTTTAATAGAATTTATTGAAATTGTTTGCAAAACGAATATATATTTCTGGAGCATTAAGAGAATATGTATCCGTTGTTTGATTGCATATTTATATTGAATATTCATGGTTACATTTAAAATGTCAATTTTAAGTGATTGCTCTGTTTTTGGATTGTTATTAAATATATTTTATTATATTCATTTATAAAGTGGAAAATATTTTAATAAATTTAAGCATTAAAACATAATAAATATATATTTCATATGATAACTTTTAGTCTTAGATAAAGAGGATCCCTTTACCCCTTTTGCATTAGGCCCCCAAGTACTTTTTCACCACCCAGGAGAAAGTTCACTTACACGAGAAAAAATAGATACCCCTTTATTTGCCCTGGTCGTGCAAATATTCGTTATTTGCCCTGTTTTGCTGAATAGAGGCAAACGGGTACTGCTATTTGCCCCCTATCTTTCCTGGCCCAGTTTATATCCTATTTGCATAGTACAGGGGAGTATAAATAGGAGGTTGATTTATCCCGATCTAGGAAGCTGATTATTGATTTTATATATGTTTGACTTTGATATAAGTTTTTTGTATACCTATTTGATTATAATGATTATATTATTGAAACGTAAAAAGAATGTATTTATTTATTATTATTGATGTCCCAGTAAAGGGACCACCTGGGTCCCCAAGCATCCTTGCTCAAGCATAGCTCTTCCACATAACTATCAGCCAAACTGCTGATTAACAGAAAACAAATTTCAATATTAGAATCATATAAATCCTCAATTATTATAATTAATATATTTTATATAGACATTAAATATATAAAATTAATTAATCAATTATGTGCATTACGTTTGAATTTAATTTAAAAATCTACTTAGATAACTGAAAATATATTATTTACAGTATTGTGTTAACATAACAAAGTTTTATGTTTACTGTATTTTATTTTTTATAGTATTTTTTCTTTTTTATTAATTTAATAAATGTTATTTTTTCGTGTTACTGCATTTCGAAAGGACAACAACAAAATGTTAACATTTTCTAACTTACCAATAACTTCTACTTTAATAACAATTTTAACGACAATGCATTATAATGAATGTTCAGAGTTTCAAAAATTCTTCTTATACATTATTATAAATAAAATCGATCTTATAATTCTTTAAAATTGTTTCATTTGAATAGATAATTCTAGAATTTTTGATAACAAATATAAAACTAGATTAGATGAATCAAAATTTCATTAAAAATTTTCTTAAAACTTTTAACAATAAACAATGCTAATCACATAAAAAAAAATTTTTTCTATCAATTTTTTTTGCCTTTTAATCAAGTTATATTCATAAAATTCTTATGAGGAAGCCAAGTCACGAATATAATGATGAAAAATTTTTATCTATAGAATGATAAATAAATTATATTGGCTGAAAGTTTTTCATTATTAATATTTAATTTAATTCATGTTTTCTATTAGATATCGAGACTGATATTTATTATTTAAACAAGATAAAAGAGCATTTCAATATTTTAAAGATGGTGATACAAATATGTAAATATTGGAGATAGCCATCATCGATACTCAGAACTTTTTTCCTTAAGAAAAATTACAAATTTCACATTTTATTCAATTATTCCCTTTTTATGCTATTTTAAAAAATGTAAATTAAGAAAAAAACAAAAGAAATATTTTTAAAATCTTAACTTCTGAATTTATACGAATTTTTAAAATAAGTTTTTAATATACACAAAATATGCCTGTTTAAATTTTTATTATATTATAAAAATTAAAATATTTTATATTATTTTATTTTTATTATAATAAAATAATATACTGAATAAAAAAAAAAAAATATATAAAAAATAAAAGTAAAAAAAAAATTAAATTAGAAATATTATTATTATTATTATTATATTAAAAATATGGAAAAGAATGAAAGCAATTTTATATATATATTTTTAGGTTATAAATATTTTTTATGCACTTATAGAACTTCAATTAGTTTATCTACTCATAGAAAAATGGAAAAACTTCACAATTATTTTTGTAAAATTTTAAATTTCGTAAAGTAGGAGTTAAAAATTTCTAAATTATATTTAAGAAAAAAATTTAAATTAAAAATAGCCCTCCCGTGAACAGGAGAATAATCCTTAATGTTTATGTCTTCAGAATAAATCAGATAGAGTCAGATATATAAAAAAAAACTATTCTGAAAAATCAATTAAGTGTAACGAAGGTGTAAATAATGCTATCAACACTAGAAAATAACATAAAATGAATGATTACTTTTCATAAAATTTCAAATTAAATTTGTATTTTTTGAAAAAAAGGGCAAAAAAAAACCTATCTCAAAATTTGCTTTCTCCTCGGATTTTGAAGCCGAATCCTTGTTTATTTATATTTTCTTTCAAATATCGAATATTAAATTAAATTATAAAATGTATTTTCTTAAAGAATATGTTGCATATATTCTACAATAAAAAAAAAAGAAAATTTTTATCTGTAGTGACTAACATCCCAATTCCCTTTCCATTGCTCAGCAATTCTCCTGATCATTAAATAACGTTAAAATGCTTTAAAAAAAATCATTTATTGCAGCAAATATAATTTTAATACGCAGCTATATTGCATTATAAAGCTATTTTAAAAGCAAAATCGGTTTAAATATCCAGCACTATTTTTCAACTACGCTATTTTCGATGGTTAACTACAACGCATAGTAGTATATAACCATTTAGTCGGGGTAAATAAACAAGAGTTTATGGAAGCATTAAGAACTTTATGGCTTAATCAAGTAGGTTGCTTATAAAAGACCAACAATCCACAAAACTAATGGAATCTATATAAGAATTTCTCAATCGATTATACCAATTCTCCTTATAAATTCCATTTTAAACTAAGGTGTTAATAATAAATATTATCACCAGTCTGTGAGGTAAAAAATATATATATATATTCTTTTATGGAAAGGATATAAACATTTCGAAACGTTATACGGTAATATTGAATTTATAACTTTAATTTTGAGATGAAAAATTCTATATTTTTAGATTGGTAGAAATCTCATAAGGGAGAAAGATTACAGCCGTCGAGTTATTCAACAATGAAAGGTAATAACAACATACCTATTTATTGCTTAAGGTCAGGCTATAAGGAATCATAACTTTACATTACTGATCATAAAAGACTACGCTTAGTCATAAAAATAGCTTTTACTAACTCATCCAATACAATCAATTTAAGAGAAATAAAGTAGAGAAACAGGATCGTTCCATTTCAACATCTAATTAGAAAAGACCGTTTTTTTTTCTTTTATATGAGCCAGTCTGTGAGGTAAAAAATATATATTTTTTCTTTTATGGAAAGGATATAAACATTTCGAAACGTTATACGGTAATATTGAATTTATAACTTTAATTTTGAGATGAAAAATTCTATATTTTTAGATTGGTAGAAATCTCATAAGGGAGAAAGATTACAGCCGTCGAGTTATTCAACAATGAAAGGTAATAACAACATACCTATTTATTGCTTAAGGTCAGGCTATAAGGAATCATAACTTTACATTACTGATCATAAAAGACTACGCTTAGTCATAAAAATAGCTTTTACTAACTCATCCAATACAATCAATTTAAGAGAAATAAAGTAGAGAAACAGGATCGTTCCATTTCAACATCTAATTAGAAAAGACCGTTTTTTTTTCTTTTATATGAGATTTCCATCATTTATACTCTACCGTACAGCTGACAATCAACAGAGCCACACCTTTGACCTGTCGACACTGTTCAATTTAATCGGTGTCCAGAATCAACATCAGCAATGACCTTGTGGGTCGTTCTCCCAGAACGTTCCCTTGGAAACGACCTCTCCTTAAATGAAGAGATTCTACCAGACAACGGCAAACAGGAGAGACGATGACAAGATTAATGTTTGGTGACCCGGAGAACTGGGGACAATTAGATGTGTCTCCAGTGGACACTGAAGATCTTCTAACGAAAACCGTTTAGCAGTCTCTGCTTTTGGTTCATTTCCAAATGGTTTTCGTTCTGGTAAATATTTTAATAATCAATTTAATCCTATCTTTAAAAAAATAAGCATCACGAGATTTTCTCAACATTACTCAAAAAATTCCGTATAACTCTCTTATTATACTGTAATGCAATTCGACATTTATGATAAATTTCACTACGTTAACTTCTAAAATATTAATAGCGAAATTTTCTGAAGCTTAAAACTGATACGAAATTAATGATAAATAAAATTTTTCTTAAAAAAAAAAATATATATATATATATTCTTATAATAAGCTTCCATTAATATTGCATAACGAGAAAATTTCTAGTTTTCATTAATAACGACGAACAATTTTAGAATTTTTCTTTACTTCTCGTTAACTTTCATTTAAAAATCATTAGTGGAAATAAAATATTTTAATTAATATTTCTTTCGTCTGATTGAATAGGAATTTAAGAAAAGAAAAAAAAAATTCCGAATTCTTCATTAGTAAATCTGTAAAAATATTTCATTATTGTAACCAAGTTAAAATTATTAAAATAAATATTTTTTTTTCATTTGTCTTTATAAATTATTAAATTAAAATGATGGCGATCTGATAGACGACATAAAAAATTCTATACTCGAATTTTTTTTTCGTTTTAACGATTGTTTTCTGATTGAATTGTCACACTAAAGCACTAACTTGTTTACTGGAGTATAAAAATATTATCGTTAATAAATTATTTAAATTTTAATAGTTAAAAAAAAAACAATACTAATATTGGACGTGAAAAGAATTTAAACTACTCGAAATTTTTGTTTGTAGTAAAACATATAAATAAGAATACGTTTGGAAAATATTTAATTTAAGTGCATTAGCAGCAGAACATATATCACTCTTCTTCGTAACTGCCGCTGAAGATAGCAATTGCCCCTGATGCAATGTATCACTGCCAAGTTGTTCTATCTAAGTGTACATGAGCAATGGAAGTAATGACTCCAATATGGACACATTAATGTTCTCTGAAAGGAATATATAATTAAATCACGTGGTGCTTGGCCATACTTCAAAAGAGTGTTTACCTGGAGAACACTTCTATTTTTATACACCACCTTCTCCTCTTCTTAACCAAGTTAATTACGGTGGTTGCATCAGAAACGTTTCTAGTGCATGGAAACTTTTACGAACTTTGTAACATTAAACAGATTCTACTTTTTTTTCTTTTTTTAAATAATATTCTTAAAAAACTTATGTTAGAATTTTATACATACTTAGAAGAAAGGATACCGTGAAGATAATTAGCCGCTAAAGTGATATATTCGATTGAAATGTAAATGAAGAAAGTATCAATATTTTCGGTTTTATTTAATGCGTAATAAAAGTTAATTTTAACGTCGTACAAGGCAAAATAAGTTATAGCTAAACTGTAAGTTACTCTTCAGATTTTTCTTTTTAATTAACTTTTAGGTGAGTGCTACACAAGAGTTAAGTTAATGACATAAGCAAACAATGGCGGTAATCAATAACAACAGCAATTTAAGAAAGTATGCTGAACTTGGTTAGTTTCTTATTATAAGTTACTCTTTATAGCAAATTAAAAACTTTTTGACAAATTTCTTACAAATTATTTTCCGAAAAAAAATAAAATAAAATAAACAAAAATCAAAAATTATTCGAAATAATTACATTTTTTTAAGAATTTTTCTTTTTAAATAATAATTTGATATAATCAACTTATGTGAATCAATATTCAAAAACAAATTTAACTTCGTGAATTAATTTGTTATTTATTAATTAAATTCTGTTTTAAAATTAATTTTGATAATGTAAAAGAAGTTATAAAAGTAAATATTTAAATTTAATTACATTACGTAATCTAATTCCAAAGAAACTCTCCAGAAATTTTGGAAGAAAAACACATTTAATATTCTCTTTATAATGAAATTTAAATATGATATTTTTTGTTATTTTAACGTGTTTTAATTGTTCTTTTTTTATATAAATATTAGTAAAACTAGTTTTAAAAATAAAATTGATTTAATTCCATACCAAAACAGATATAAAGTCGAATTTTATAATATTTTGATCAATTTTGTCCATTTTAGGAATGATTGCTTTGATTTTACGGAAGGAGAAAAAAACGATTTAAAAATTTACTTTTTTTTTATTTTATAGTTATAATAAATAAGAGTTTTAAAGCTTTTAGCCAGAAATAAAGTCAGATAATTCACGGAAAGATTATTTAGGATAAGAAACATATTTGCTCTTTGGAAAAATCCTCTATTATATTATTGTATATCCTTCACTGTCGATCAAAGTTACTTTTATAAGTCTTTTTAAAGTACTATTCTCTTGAGTAGAAAGAGATATATATAGTAATAATAATCAAGATTATTCGAATTTTAAATCCTTTCCCAAGAGAATAATGTTTTTACTATTTCAGTCAAATTGTCTTAGCATTATATAAAATAATATTTTTTTAATGCAAATAGTTTTCTTTGATATTTTTTTATACGAGATATATGACAAATATCATAAAAAAGAGGATTTACAATTTTTTTTTTTTTTTTACAAATGATGTACAGTATACGGTTTTAACAATTTATTTTCAAGTATTAATGGTGAGAGGAAAAAAGAAAACGTTTTATGGAATCATTAAACAGCACCTGGAATTTTTTCTGGAACGGCTTAGTTCGGAATGCTTGTTTTTTTTTTTTTGTCTAGTAGTAAAATCAAGATAAAACAGATATGATAAATCTCTCAAATAAATCCTATGAACCTTTATTTTCGAATCTCTCTTCGACGAGTGGATAGCCGTAAGGAATAGATTCCGTTCGAGGAATCCAATATCAAATCCCGTTAAGCTCGATTTCAGTTTTTCAGGGGAATCCGGTAATCTTTAATTCTCTTACGAGAATTAAATATTACCGGATTCCCCTGAAAAACTGAAATCGAACCAGAACTGAACTATTGCTCTTCAATTATATACAGTATAAAGCAATTAAAAAGTCTATAAAAACCTCATGGTAGTCCTCTCAAACATCTGATTTACGTTTAATCTTCGTAATAAAACTTGGCCATTGTAAGAATACCGGATGGGGAAAGATTACCGGATTCCCCTGAAAAACTGAAATCGAACCAGAACTGAACTATTGCTCTTCAATTATATACAGTATAAAGCAATTAAAAAGTCTATGAAACCTCATGGCAGTCCTCTCAAACATCTGATTTACGTTCAATCTTCATAATAAAACTTGGCCATTGTAAGAATGGAAGAAGATTGTTCTTTCTAGATAATCTATTTTACCTATAAAATCTGAAACAAATCTAGGTAAATCTAATAATCTCTTTATAAAATTATTATCCAATATCAAATAATTTTATCTCACAATATTTTATACGTATTTATTCAATATTGAGTTTTATTAATCCACGAAGAATATTGGAAATCTATATCTGTAATTTAAAAATATGTGAAGTGTTTACTGTTGTAATCATAATGTCAGATTGTTTTTACTACAGAATGAGTAAAAATTATAATGAATTTAACAAAATAATTTCCATCCGACGGTCTGGTTCGTCTTTTTCGGAATCGATCAAATAATAAATGAGGAAAATCAGCGAAATGGATCTCGGATCTTGCATTTATTACTTTTTTTTTTTGCATTATCAATAATAAATGTTTCTATTATTTCCATAAATTTTTTAAGTAATTTTTTATCAAAATTTAATTAAGCAAAATTTACAATAAAATTTTAATCTGTATTGATTGGTTTTAATCCTCATTGAATATTATAATCGCATTCGATTCGCATATTAGTTTATTACTTTTTTTAGTTTGCAAGTTATTATTTAAAAAAAAAAAAGAAATTTCGAATTAAAGAAAAATAATCCTGGTTAATAATCATCGCAAATTATAGGCGAACAACAACAACAATAACAAAATATGATGATAATTATGAACAACTGAAATTGTATCTTTTTAAATTTTTATAAATAAACAAGATTACATTTTCGTGATATATAAAATCTTAGATGATTAATAGAAAAAAAAAAATATTTTATAACTTTTTCAATCTTTGTTAAACAATTTATGAAGCAAGTTATTTTTTAAATTATAACTGGTTGAGTTTACAATCTTTTTTTTTTTTGCAAACTAAATTCTCTACTGTTTGATGAAGGATTATATATTTTATAGAATTTATATATTAGTTTTGTTTATTTATATATTAGCTGGCTGATACAGATAATTTGCTTTTGTGTACGATGCTTCATTTCTTGCAACTGCTGCAATTCTTAAATTTTTGATCATTGCCAAATGTTACATTTGCCTGCATTGGCAACTTACCAACTTTATTACAAAAATGAATTTTTGTTGCTTTGAAATGCTGAATGAATAATAATAGAGAGCAACAATTCTCATTTATATTCAACCTTGTTTTTTTTTTTTTCCAGAAAAGTTGAATTATATAATTTTTATTTAGATGCTTTCTTAAATGCTCGGTTTAACATATTCGGAGATTTAAAAAAATAATAATAATAAATAAATAAATAAATATTTTTAAGAATAAATAAAATTACTTTCTTAAGTAAATTCGACATTTTAAAATTTCATTTTTGCTGTCATAAAAATTTTGAATAATTTTCCATTACTGGATTCATTCGAATGTCCTTTCTATCAACACCATTCTTGTTATAATGACTGTATTTATCTACTTAGACAATTATTCATCCTGCTAATTTTCGTGATGACTGAATAATCATTAAATCAAACATTGTATCATCAGTAATGTTCAGCAGATTAGTCATGACAAAAGAATTCTTTTGCATTCGAATGTGGAGAGGTGTGACTTTTATCATATACGCTTATTATCACACGAAATCGTATATCATCAAGTTACTTACAGTTTTTTTTTATGATAATCATATCGAAGAAAGTATTAGAATTTTTGCGATAACTTTAAAATATCTGTAATTTATAAATTAATCATTGAAACTTTATAAAAAATATAATATAAATGCTGTAAAAAATATATTCCTGGAATGATTGCTATCGGTTTTTAAAATATATGTGAAAAATCCATCTAAAATTTGAAGGATTGAAAGTTGTTCCATCAGACTCGGAGGCAAGAGGATGTAACAAATCCAATCAAAAAAAAAAAAATGTTCTAAAGTATTTTTTGGTCCTAAGACAGTTTTGAGCAATGGACCTGATTCAAAATCCAATGTTTTCGTTTCTCTGTTCACATAGAAGTGCAAGAATAGGCATAATCAACGATTGATCATTGCAGATTCCGATCATTCAGCGTAACTAAAAGTCATGCATTATAAATTTGCTCAAATTCAAAAAAAAAAATAAAAATAAAAATATTTAAATATTTTTTCGAATAGAAAAATTTCGTTAGGTATTTGATTGATATTTAAATGAAATAAGATGGATAATGCAATCTTGGATTACGGCTGCTATTCATTCTCGGAATTTTAAGGAAAAATAAATTTACTTCTCAGAATACTATCAGTACCGGTACAGATACTTTTATAAGAAATTATTTAAAATCTTTACACGAAAAAAATTCTAAAAGCGGGAAATTTTCTATTTCTGAGAAAGTTTCATTGTACCTTTCTTCAAAGGGCCAAGGTGAAAAAAACAACACATAGATATACTTTTATCATTATTATTTTTAGCCTGCTTTTGAAAGGAAAGTAAGGATTGTAAAAAAAACGGCTGCCTATTATATATTCTCTTTTAATTTTTCAACTACTGGATAAAATTTTTATAAAATCTATATTACAGTATATAAAAGCCGAGGCTTGGAAAGAGTAAGGCTTTTTAAGCGATGTTATTAGATTACGATGACCACATGATACGCCTAGCTGGTGATGCTATTGAATTAAAATAATCGCTCATAGATTACGATGACCACATGACACGTCTACCTGGTGATACTATTGAATTAAAATAATCGCTCATTAGGTGTCTGAGCAGTCTCATTGGACTATATGATCACATGATTTCTACGTTTGAAAGTAATGGCGAATGTTAGCTCCTATGCTATCGTAATGAAATTTGAAGTATATATTCAGATATGTTGTGTTATAGTTTTATTTTAAATGCATAGTCCCTAATTTAATTCGATATTTATTATATCTTTTAATATTTAATCCGATATTTCTATTTATCATCATATTAAATAAGTTAGTACAGTGGTGCCTCGCAATTCGTCACTAATCCGTCGCCGAAATAATGTCGAATTGCGGGACAACATTTCCCAATATTAAATAAGTTAGTACAGTGGTGCCTCGCAATTCGTCACTAATCCGTCGCCGAAATAATGTCGATTGAGAAACTGTCGAATTGCGGGACAATATTTCCCATATAAGACTATGAAAACAGATTAATTTGTCGACTTGCGGGACAATATTTCCCATATAAGATTATGTAAAATAGATTAATTCGTTGTTGGACCCCCATCTCACTCCCCTAACTAGTGAGTGAGAGAGATACAATATATTATTTAACTGTCGAATTGCAGGCATTTCCCATATAAGAAGACTATGTAAAATAGATTAATTCGTTATCGTGTCCTCATCTCACTCTCCTAACGGATGAGGGGAGAGGGATACACTATATTATATCCCACTCCCCTAATGAGTGAGATGAAAGAGATACACTATATTATTTACTCCTATTCCCCTAACGGGTGAGGTGAGAGAGATACATTATATTATTTAGTTTGTTATATGTGGTCTGCTATTGTATAACACACCAAATTACAAAATACACTATTTTATACACATTTATTAGCTCTGGATGTTGAATGAAGTCTTCCAACAGACACACTAGCACCATAATCTTCTCTGTCTGTGGCAAAAGGTTGCCACAGTTATTCTAGGAATGCCATACTCGAGTTACATTTTAATTGTTCTACCTTTCTGCACTTTATCTACATATTTTATTCTTCGTCTCTTTGCTCAATTGAGTGTTCTTCTTTCCGGAATTATTCCTCAGTCTCTTTGCTCAATCGAGTGTTCTTTACGGAATTATTCCTCTGGTCAGTTCTCTTTGAACTCATCCTTACATTTCCGAAATAATAATAATAATAATAATAATAATAATAATTACAAAGTTTTTACTTTTTGAAAAATGTAGAATTGAAAATTAACACAAATAACACGGGCCAACACCATTACAAAGTTTTTACTTTATGAAAAATGTAGAATTGAAAATTAACACAAATAACACGGGCCAACACCAAAGTGGTCCAAAAAGAACTAATAAATAGCAAACATCATCACACAATTCCATGCAGGCGCATGCGCAAACCCGTGAAACTCAAATGTCGAATTGCGAGACCGACGAATTACGGGACGTCGAATTGCGAGGCACCACTGTATTTTTAATATATATTTGCCCAAACTACCAAAATATTCTCTAATCTTAAAACACAGTTCAAATTAGTTGTCCAAATTAAATCAATCAGTTGTCCAAATTAGAAAACAAAAATATATTTTAAACCTTTAATATTTCAAGTCTATTATAAATCATATCTTCTAATGTATATATTAAATATATATAATGAAAGATGAAAAATATGTTTTCCATCTGAAAATAAATAAATAAAAATATTCTTATATGGTATTTCTATAAAAATATTAAAAAACACCGTAAAAAATCTTCTTTTGTTTATAAAGGTCTCCCAAAGCTCTTCTGTGAGTGCTCTTCTGTTTTAGCTTGCATCAGTTATTGTTTTTCTTTTACAAATTCAGCAATTATTGCCTACAATGATGAATTCTAGATATCAACAGTTACTATGCAAATATATACTCAATGCTGATTACTAATCTTATTTAGTAATTCAGGAAAACTGCTATTTAAAAAACCATGATTAAAAGAGACGCACATTATTAAATAAATTCTGAAATCTTTTAATGATTTTTATATATTATTGATGTTTATTTCATTTTTTATGATTTTTCTATAAAGACGCACAACATTATTAAATAAATTCTGGAATCTTTTAATGATTTTTATATATTATTGATGTTTATTTCATTTTTTATGATTTTTCTATTATTGATTTTGGAATTTTTCTTTATTAGCTTTTGATATTCCTTAATTATCTCAATTTATAGACAATCAACAATAAAATTACAAAAAAATCAAATTCAATAACTAATATGAAGTGTGATTCAACAATAAAATTTAGCACTAACAATGATGATCACTAATTTGCTTTATTGCTGTTTTTCTTAGTCAAACAAAATAGAGAGAACTATTGAAGTTGAAACACGATTTATTTGGATGTTGCGTTTGGCACCTGGAACATTCTTTTCTGTAAATGACCTGCAGAAAAAATATCTTAATTAACTAGGTTTCAATTCCAGCAATTCAATTACTTTTGTTCAGCTAATAAAAACAGCATTAAAACACATTAGAGATTGTCATTATGACTACTATAATAAATCCGGTAATAGTATACGGTTATGAGAATATTAGACTACAATGATCTTGCTTTAATACAGAAAAAATGAAAATTATATTTTGTAATTAAAAATGTTATAAAAATATTTGTTATCAATATTGTCCAATACTTTGCCACTCCTTTTTAATATAATCAACTATCAAGAAGCATAGCAGTGACTGTAAGAAAATACTGTAAAATTGACAGAAATTAAACTTACGGTAACTTTTGTTCTAAATTAAATGTAATTAATGTGTCAGTTATATTTGAGGAAAGCACAAGAAGTGTCAAATTTGAAAGCTTCAAATCCAATTAATAAAAGAACTAAAGAAATTTGAAAATAGAAAAAATCGACCCATCATATCTTTTTTTTTCTGCTCTTCTTTCTTTTTCTCCTATTCTTCTCCAGAGATACTTCATCAACCGATTTATATGAAGTTTAGGTCAAGTATTTCTTAGATTAAAATTAAGATTTAAAAAAGATAATATTATCTCTCCAAAATAAATGGGGGAAATGGGAATCTATTTTTCATAAACCTTCTATGGATTTCGTTGTTCAACCACATTTGACCAAATTTGTATATAGATATATTCCAGCTTAACTAAATTCTGGAAATTCTGTTCCAATCGGGCTGAAATTATGAGATGTAGAAACGACTAATTCGCGTCTCTAAAATATCTTTAAATATTATGTCGTTCAATTAATTTCAATCAAATTTAAAATGCACATTTTCCTTTTTTTTACGGCTTTAAAAAATTTCAGCTCTGTTGGACCAAAATGAAGGGAATAAAGAGTTCATCGTGAATTCTTTTACAAGTCGCATGGTTCAATCAATTCCGACAAAATTTTGTATATAAATGTATTTTTATGTTATTTAATATCCTTAAAAATTTCGATTCAATGGGATTAAAAATATAGAGCGTATATAATGTTGTGTATTTATCGTATAGAATATTTTTCACAATAAAACGGTTTTCATTTTAAAAATGATATCCAATCAAAAACATCTAACACATAAAAAAATAAGTCAAGTACAATATCTAAGAAATTGGAATTTTTATCACAATTTAGTTGAAGCTATTTGGTTGACGTTTTAA
The DNA here is from genome assembly GCA_000484575.1 of Olivierus martensii. Classification (NCBI taxonomy): domain Eukaryota; kingdom Metazoa; phylum Arthropoda; class Arachnida; order Scorpiones; family Buthidae; genus Olivierus; species Olivierus martensii. Next base: position 77,807 of record AYEL01076375.1, read on the forward strand.
GAAAGTGAAACAATAACATCAGCCCAAGCAGCTGCATCCAAATTGTGATGAATATCCTAGTTCCTTAGTACTGTACTTGGCTTAGTTTTACCTATTAGATGTTTTTGATTAGGTCATCTGCAATATTTATTTAATTTGATGAACATTTCATGTTCATTTATTAAGGAAAAATATTCAATAAGCATATTAATTTAATAAATATAAGATTAAGTTATGGTTTTCATAGACGACGCAATAATCTATAATAAAGAATTTTGTATGCTATAAGAAATGCTCGATATTTCGGATATTAAATGTTTTTCAAAAATAAAATAATTTTGATACTGTTTCTAAGAAAATTAAGTCATTTGGGGAAAAATTAGAGGTTTTTGATGTTTATAAAATTGATTTGAAAATTTGAAATTAGGTAAATATTTGACAAGCGTTTTCCATAGGTAATGCAATAACGCTTTTAAATACATATTTATACTCATATGATATTTTATAAAGATTTAATGAAATCTTTTCTTCTGTTATATTTCATTAAAAGCGTAAAAATTTATTCAGCTGTTACTTTTTATTAGCAGAATATACAAAGAATGAATAATTTATATATAATAATATTCTATTATTAAAATAAGCACTGTAAAATTATCATTTATCTAATTATTTTTCTTAATTTAAAATTAATATTTTTATAACGTTTCCAAGTTTTTTTTTTTTTTTACATATCATTAAATTCTGAAAACTTCTAAAGATGAAATGATTCTGAAATCATTAAGATTCATGGTTGAAATTATTGAAAGCGAAATACTCACATTTTTCTTAGCATAGACGTTTAAATTTATTTTTGCCATTATAATGTAGTACTTTACTTTGTTTCCATATATATGAATTATCTGTTTAAGAACTGAATATTATTATCCTTAAAGATACTTAAATGCACTAGGATATAATATTTAAAATTATTTTTTTGAGTTTAATTATATGTTACTACATTATATAAATGCCATTTTATAGATTTAATCAGCCATCTTATTGGAACATAAAAATAAAAATTTGTATATTTAAGATTTTGTTTTCATTTTTAAATAAATAAATATTGATAATATGTGAAATAATAAATTGAAATTTTCAAATGTATATATAAATTTTTTAATAATTTGTTTAATTATTAATGGGAATCGTTATTTAGTTTCTGCAATAGTTACATAAAATTATCTTTGTTTCTGAGATAATTTAATATATATTTAATAAATATTCGGATTAAAGTCCGAAGCAATCACGAAATATTTTGAACTTATGAAAAAATAGAAATTTTTGAAAACATAATTATTTCAATTTACAATATTTATTATGGAATATTTAAATATGTGATTTAAATTTATCATATTTGTTAAAAGCTTTTCATACCAACCTCTTAATTTACAGTATTTTTCATAACATAGGCAATTTTTTTCAATATAATACCGATCAGATTCTTATCCGATATATTTTCTTAAATTTATTAATTTATATTCATTGTTAAATATTTTTTTTTTCATTAAATAATTTTAAATTCTCCAAAAACTAATAAATATTGTGAATCGGTAATTTCATCAATAAAAACATAATAATTTATATAATAAAATAAATTATTAATATTTATTTTTTCAGTTAATATTACAGATATGAAACATTGATTAATGTTATTAGAAACAATGTGGTTTTCATTTCAAATAGTTTTAATGTAAATTTTATAGTAAAATACAATAGTAAATTTAAAACAAAATGAAAATTTAAGAATTTTTAAATGGTTAATCTATAATACTATAAGGATGACTTTTTGTTTTTAGTATAATAAAGAAAATTTTTATAAACTGAATAAATTTTATAATTCTATGATATTTAGAACAGAAGTAAACATTTTTATTATATTAAATAAATTTTGTAATAATTTAGCTGATAGATGGCAGGACATATTCTTTATACAATAATCATAAATTATTTTTTCAATCAATAGATAAAGTAGTGTGTTAAATCTATTATATTTAAAAAATTAGTATTTTATATAAATTTTTATGTCAAATGTTTAAAACAAAATTAATGCTTATAAAAACAATATTATATTATGATTGGTGTCAGTAGTGGCATTAGAATGCTATGAAACGTATATTTATATTTTACAAGAGATAGCCAAAATAAGTTTTGCGATTTGTTAATTTAGGAGAAAGTATTGTGGTTTCAGCTATGTAGTTTATTAAGAACAACACTTAATTTGAGTAATGGAATCGATATAAACTGATTGAATATCTTGCTTGTTGACTAAGATTCAATAGGAATTTAGTTATACAAAAGAAACTCAAGATCAGAAGTAGAAGTTGAAACCATTGAAAAATTGATGAATATATTTTCTGTATATTTCGTATTTATTTCTCAATATTAAATATCGTAAAACAAGTAAAAAATTTCAAGTTCTGTCTAAAACTTCATTATAAACAAATAGAATAAAAGGTTTAAACATTATTGTTTAGATATTTCTTCAAATGAAAAGTTTTCCAATGAATACACAATATCATCAATTTATAAATAAGTTCAATTTCAACAAATTCTTATATGAGAATTTTATATACACCCTATTCCTAATAATATTCATAAATATTTAGGATATAATGCAATATTTAAAATAATTCGTTTGAGATTTATTATATATTATTTTATTTATAAGTAATATATAATAAAACTCAAATTATAATTCATTATAATTCATTTATAATATTTCAATGATAGATGACAACACTGGACTGGTTGATTAATTATTTTAGTTTAATTATGATGTTGAATGCGATATGTTTTTGGCGACTTTCAATTCACAATCAATTAATTATGGGCTTGCCAATAACCATGAGAAAGTTGAAAGACGGAGTTCAAGCTTGGTTCGGACTAGTTCCTAACAAATCTGAAGCAAGATACTGGGAAGTGAACCCTGATGGCAAGCAATTGGTTTATCTAGTCACCATGAAGGCACTGAAAAATATCTATTTTTTTCAAGGAAGACAACTGTGATACATCGTTTGTATTTTGCTATATAATATCGGCTAATAGAAATTTCTAAAACAAAATTTTCGAATTTAAGAAATTTATTTTCAGATTTATTTAAGTCCTGAATTATATGAACTGAGTCTTTCAAAACTTTTTGTCCCTTTATACAGTAGCTTTAAAAGTTATTCTTGAAAAAAGCTTCTAAAACTTTTCATGATTAATCCTAAGATAGAATATAATAAGAAAAGGCTAGCAATCACCATAAATATTATATATATTCTAATGTTCAGGTAAGTATGATTAAAATCAGATAATAAATGGCTATTTGTATTTTAATTATGTAAAATCAGTATTTACATTCTTCTGTAACAATTCTGAAAAAATAAATTATAATTTTAAAAAGGTGCACATCTTAAAATATTTAATATCTAACGAACTGAAATTATTTCACCATCTACATGTAGTATAATGAATATTTACATTTAAAATTAGAGAAATTTTTATCATATTAGAATCAATTAAAAACTGAAGTTAATTGAATATGAAAAGTATATTATCACTTTAAATTTGAGCATCTGAATAATTTCTTTAAGAGAATATTCTAATATATTCTCTTAGGCCTTAGTAATGAAAAGTATATTTATACTTTACGGAAACAATTATTATTAATTTACATTTTTAATTTAATAATTTAACTAACTGATTTATTAAAAATCATTAATTAAATATATAACATGTGATATTATATTACAAAGTGTGAAAGCCGCACAAAATGGCATGGTGGGCCACATGTGGCCCGGGGGCTGCCTATTGGACAGCCCTGTTATATATATATATGCTGTGAATTGCTTCCTAGTTGCTGGTGGTTTTTTACTTGTAGATGATTTTGCTGACATCTTCAGAATATTTTTATGAAGTAGCACTCCTTTCTTCAGTTTTGCTTTTTTTATTGTGAAAATTAAAATTCATAATTTAATATCCGTTTTATTTGTAATGTTCTATTTGTGTATTATCTTTATTTCCTCCTATATAATCACTGTCATCAAAATGCTTGCTACAAATTCGTGTGTGTTTATTCAGGTTTTTCCCAATTTTCATGGCAATTTGGTACCTGATCTTGAATTTTTCAGGCACAGAATGAAACATTAAATATCAATTAGTTGTTATTGTGGCATTACAGCTGAATACAGCGCAATTGAAGGCACTGTAATTACTGTTATACTTTAAGAGCAACGAATAGCAATGTTTTATACCATATTAGACTACAGTGCCACTGTGGCAAAAATATCTGTGAGGAAGTTAACTTTGACCTATCCTGTTTTTATTTTATTATGAACTATATTATTTAATTATCGTTATTATCCTATATGCTAACGTATTATATTTTAGTTTAAAAGTTAACTTACTTCCAAGTTTAATTATATTTAACTATATATTTAATTATTTTTCCAAAAAATCAGATTGAAAATAAAAAATTCATTTATTTAATAGCCAATAATTTAGTATTAGCCATTTAATTTGGCTAATATGATATATTTAATCCACGAAAAATTTTATAAGGATTATTTTATATTCTATAATTTTCCTTCTATCAGAAAATCGATTTAATATTAATATTGTATTAAATTAAATCATCTATATATAAGTATCTATAAATAATCAACCACCAGAGTGCATTATCAGAATAAATGTGAAGGAACATTGGCATATTTGATACTTTTATGTATTAATCATATCATGTTGTTATCTCATTAAAAGTCTTATGACTTATTAAAAAATATGATTAGAATAAGAAATCAATTCAAATTCGTCAATCTTAAAAAATGTAAAATCCTTGACAATTTTCAAGCATTTTATTTAAAATATTATAAGCTTACTTAAAGAAAAAATAATAATATGAAATTTTATTTATATAAAACTATTTTTTTCTAAAATAAAAGAAATAATCAATAATTAGTTATTTTAGTCAACAGATGGCGACATATTATTAACATTAAACGTTTTATAATTTCTAAGGCAAAATTTTCCGAAAATAAAAAAAAAAACATTGTTGATCTCTGATGACACTCTTATATATTAATTCTTACGAGTTTCATTTAAAGAAAATAATAATTAATTTTAATTTCAGCGAATTAAAATATTTTAAAGGTTGAAGTGTTTCTCTAAAAATACACAATATTTTTAGAAAACACTTCAAGCTTTAAAATATTTAAAAAACTAGCGAGAAAAAATATTTAAAAATTAGATATTATAATCTATTATAGTATCTAAAAATTGTTATATTTTATAATTATTAATAATTAACAGCTATTTATAAGATAATGATTTAAAATATTGTTATGTTTTAAATACTACAACACAATAGAATAAAATGTGAATGTAGATTGATTCTGAAAAGAAATAAAATTTTACTTCAAATTTTTCATTTCATTTTGAATATTAAAATATTAGAACAATTTATTTTAAAGGGATTTATTTCTAAAACTTTCAATAAAATTGATGATTGCAGTTGAATACGGAATTATATAAAAAAGGGGGAAAAAAACAGACTGAAATTATACAACTGAAATGAAAAAGGATCTCTGCATAATTTTATATGAAAGCAGAATAAAAGAACTGAAATTATAATTAAAAACATTCTAGGGTTCTGATGCTGATAATGGACATCATTTTAGTGGATATATTTTACTAAATTCATTTAATCAATGATGTTTATTGTTTCAACTATATATTAATACTTTAGTTTATTCTTTTTTATAAAGGAGAGCATAATTGTTACAGTCTGAATCTATGATAATAGAGAACTCAGAAATATGATTATTGACTGTAATTTTAATGGATGAAATAAATGGTTGAAAACAGTAATTCATATATATATATTCTAATATTTGGGATTAGACTGTATATAAACAGCATTTCCTGTATAAATAAAACAAAGTTAAAATTATTATATACTCAAGTATTTTTGCTAATAATTTTAAAATAAATAATTATGGAAAGATGACTACTAAAAGAATGATGTTTACTATTTAAACTAATCTCATATTAATCAGTCATATATTTGTATACTATCCATAGGTAGAATCTAAGTTGTAATTCTGTATTCATTGTTCTTTTAATATATTTCCAGTTATTTTAATTACAATATTCTTTTATTTGTATCAATAAAGATAATATTTGAATTCAATTTATATTATTTTTCTCATATAATCACGAATTTTCATATAGTTAATTTGAATAAATTTTGCTGTTATAATAAAGTTGGGGAGAATTTTAAACTAAAAGATTCGGGTCTCATCCTCGATTTTAAATAGGAAATCTGGATTCAATTCGTTGAGAACACCTTCAATTAATGATGACCAATTTATGTTGAAAGTTTCATTAGCCCGATATTTATATATTTTCAAAGAATATAATATTTATTTTTCTTTAATATTTTGTTTGGGATTATAATAAAGTTGTTTAAAAGAAATGTAATAAGCAAATTCATCGCTTCAAAAGATGAAATGATTAACATTTTACTGATAATAATGTACAAATATAAATTAATTTTGCCATTCGCGTGTTATATATATTATTTGGCCTACTTTAATAAAAATAAAAATGGAAATGTAAAAAGTAATAATGATGATATAAGCCTGGTGAATTCATATTTAATTCTGCCTTATTGATGTTAGTACTTGAAAAAGGATTAAATTAGAAAGAAAAGTAAAGATTTGAATGAACAGAAGATATTGAATGAAGATGAACAAAGTTAAACTAAATTGAAACATTTTAGATGATGATTATTTGCTGTTTTTTCATCAAATAGAAACATTATTAAGTTGATTTGCATATAAAATACATGTGAAGTCATTTTTCTTAACAGTCTATTTGTGATTGCATGCGCATCAGAAAAATCCTTAGTAATAGCCATTTGTAATCGGTCTTTTAAGAATGTTTTTAGGTTAATCAAATCTGAATTCTGTTTTTAGGTTAATCAAATCTGAATTCGTTTAGCTTTATAACAAAGTACACAATCGTTAGTTGGATTGTTACGTGGAAATGCTTCGGTTTTCCATTCCATCCAGAGAATTCGGATCAAATGCAAATCCTACACTACAAAATTTACATAGGAATAAGGCTCACTCCTTCGATCCCTACCTTGTACAATCTGAATGACTTCTCAATAGCTGTAGGCAGTTATAGAAAGATATCAAATAACTCCGTCCTTAAATAATCTGATAACCACTAAAAATTGGTGTAAAAATATTGCATAGCCTATATAAACTGCATTTTATATCACATACATTAAATTTTATTTGCAAAATCAATAAGTTTAATAATTATTGGACAATTCCTTTTAGTAAAAACAATTGTTCTATTGTAAAAAAGATAATATAATTTATAAATTTTCAATACTGCAATTAAAAATATTTCACTATATTCTTAATTTATGAAAGTTATGATACATCACAAGATTAATTGATTAATTTAAAATGTATGTGTGATAAATTTCTCTCAAATCGATAGGAAAAAGACATTTTTTTGATTGAAATATTGTTATAAACTTGATCATCGATTCTTTCAATAACATTCCAACATGTTCTTGATATCTTAGATTTCTCAATTTTTGACAGTTACTAGGATCGACATTTCTTATCGAATTATTAAACTCCATAAGAAATTTTTATAATAAATTTAAGTGCGATAAATTTTTCCAATATTATAATGTAAAATTTCAAATTAACTTTAATTATTATCACAAAACATTTAATTAAACGTTAACTGCTATGACTAATGTTACATATAATCATAAATCGTTGATGCGAAGCATTTGATGATTTTAAAAATTAATGATATTTAATTTTTAAAATCATCAAATGCTAAAACCATAATTTAAATCACTGAATTTAAATTATGGTTTTATTAGACTTACAATTTTAAAATTTATAAATTATTTATAATATTTTCTAAGATTTTCTTTTATTTCTTTTATTTTTGTAGAAACTGATTTATTTCTTTTGTTTTTGTAGAAACAGATATTTGAATGTTTATTGCATAAAAATAAACTAAAATAAATAATTGACATATTTATCAAATTAATTATTAGACCTTAGTTTGTAGAAAAATAAAAAATTAAAAGGGGGAAAAATCAATTTCTGGTATTAGATAACTCATTTTGCTTTATATTTCGATCAATAAAGAGTTTTCTGCAACAACTATCAAAGAATTATATACCAGATTGTCGGTAAAAATGGTCAATAACATTTAAAATCACTTTCTTTTCAGATGATTATAAAATAGGAATTTTGTGATTTTCCTTTATTCACAGAGGAAAAAATATTCTTGCAGAATTTTATAAAATAAAATTTGAAAATATATATATTTCAATAAATGAAATATTAGCCATTAAATTAAAATTAGTTTAATTGATATTCTAATTTTATAATTTTAAATTTTATATAATCGAAGGATTCAGTGAGATCGAGAATTATGCTTCTATTTGTAACAAGTGGCAAAACGAAATTATTAGAAATTAAAAAAATAGCTTACCAAGGAACTTTTTATATAATTTTTTATATATAAATTATAAATTCCTTGTAGGCCATTTCCATCAATAAGATATTCGATTATTTCATTATTTTCTCACTTTTTACAAATTGTAGCATAGCCTTCTGTCTCTTCTAGCCTTTCTCAGTAGGTTTTCGATTTATTCTATGATTTTTACTATAAGAATGCTTTTTGAAAGTAAGCTTTCTAGAGAATTTTTCCAAGAAATAAATACGAAATTATAAAGATGAACCGATCTAACTTCTATCACTGAAATCACTGACAAAGAAAATAAACACTAAAACACTATACATAAAGTGAAATACCTAGATAAAGCTAGGATTCGAGAATAATAAGAAATTTCTTTCCACTAAAAATATTCTACATATTTTTATTTTATAAATTTATATTGCTTTTCTTTATAAAAAATTGCATTGAAAAAGCAATAACCAACATTTGAAAGATACTAATTCAGTTCAGAAGAAAATGAAGGAATCAGAACTAACTTGAATGTTTGGGATGTTCTCCTGAAATACGTTTTAGCATCATAAATAAAGATTTAAGCAGATCCTAAATATTTTTTATCATTTAAGCTAAGTGTAATATTTTTAAATTGAGTTTTTGTTTTTAATTCCAAATATTCAATTAGATTTTGACATTTCAATAAGCGACTTCATTCAATTAAAATTCAATTAAATTATATAGTACATTATTTAAAAATAATGTATTATATATTTTTTTCAAAATATCGTTATTTGTAGTAATAAAGTAATATTTATTTATTTTTTAAATAAATTTATGTATTATGTTTTAAATATTTATGTTCCATATTTATCAGGAAATTCAATATGTCAGAAAAATATCCAATTTATTCCTAGATTTTATAAAAAACGGAAACAAATCAATAGTAAGATCATTAGATTTTTATATGATTATTTTCTTCTGATAATATAATAGTTTTGCAAAACTTTCAGTTGTTTGATTAATTATGATTTGATAGTAAATGTCAGTTTGTCTAATGAAAATAATTTTATTATTTTCATTAGACAAACTGAATATTTAAGAGATTCACCAAACAAAGCCGGTTAACTTTACATAAAATAATATATTTCAGTATATATTGTCATTGATTAGTTGAACGATTATTATTATTATTTATTTCTAACAATTCTGTTGTTTATAATAGTATTAACTACATCATCAATTTTGATTCTTTTATATATGAAATACCACGAAGAGTGTTCTGTCTCAAGAATTTTGAAGTCTCTATTTTTTGCTCAGTAGGCTTTGTAGTTAAAAATACGTATTATTGTTCATCATTACAACCATATATTCTCTCTGGATAGATTAAAAATTACAATAAACTAAATATAAACAACTAACAGAAATTTAATTTGAGCAGATATTTTTAACAGATGATTCTAATCTCAAAATAATAATAATATGATTCAACATCCTGGAGTGTCTTTCGAAGGAGATATAATATTCCAATTCTACAACCTAAAATTAAAAAACTACTGAAAATATAATTTATTTAACAGACTGAATTATAATAAGAATATTTTAACTCTTTCCAGGAAATCAGAATACAAACTCGATTCTCATTTATTAATGTTCTGATTGATATCTTCGTGGTGAATCTTTCAATATCTGATGGATTGACTGAAGATTTCATTAAAGACCTCTCGACAGAATAATTACTTTCTACTTTAGTTCATAATGGCACAATCTTATATGCTATAAGTTATGCAATATTTAAAGCTTATCCAGATAGGTCTCTATATTGTAGACATTAAACTTGTAAGACAACTAAACATTTAATCATGGATATATTATTGTTGATGAGATTTCAACTGAATGAAAGAAAATTCAAGAAATTTAAATTTAAAAGAAAATGTTTTATTATTAAAAGTAACATTAATTTCCTCGAAATATACAATAAAATAATTTGCAATTTTATACGATGAAATAAACTTAAAAATTAATTCTACTACTAATTTAATTAAATTACTAAAATTAAATTAGTAGAAAATTAATTTCTAATAATTTAATTTTAGTAGAAATTAAGTTAAATAATAATTAAAATAAGATATATTTCTTCGTTGAAGTTATATTACGTGTAATAAATATAATATTGACGCATTAGATTTCTAATTATGTTAAATATTTGTACACCCTTTCGAATAAAAAGAGGGAAATTTGATTCTGTTGTTTGGAAAGGAGCTTAATTTAATGACTATCTCTCTCTCTCTCTCTCTTTTTTTCATGAATATCTTCTAGGCCTATATTCGATAAGGGATCCATCATATTTGTTTCGGATGATTGTCACGATGTTAAAATATCATTTGGGATTAGTAATCACTAGAAATTTTGTGAATTATGGATCATAAATAATTTAAAATGTCTTTATTATAAATTTTATTCCGTTTACTAAATCGTATTTCCAATACTATTTCTGTTTGGCGATGAGACTCAGGAAAAAAATTTTGATTATAATAAATATTTTTTAAACTTATACCATTACATTTTTTGTTATCTAATAAAAGACACCATACAGAATTATTCAATTATAAATATATATGAAAAAATGTATCAATAATTTTAATTTTATAATATATAATAATAAAAAAAGCTTAGAATTTATCCTAATAAGTCTCTATATTGTATAATGTACACGTTCAATTGCAATAAAAATATTAGACTATACTTGACGACAGCATCGGAAGTCAGTATTGAATCTATGGGAACGGCGTATTACCAACTTTTGTGACTGTATTAATGCGCACGGAATAGTCGATTTCGATGTAAAAGGTAACAGCGTCAGTAAGAACGGTGTTTATTTTTTTGTAATCGTGCCTCTGGTTTCAGTTTTCAATTTTGAATACACATTCGATGGAATTTGTTTCGTTTGAGGAGCTAATCATGCAGCCTTTCGAGAACGACTTAAAATTACAACTCTCCGCTAATTTAGAATATAGTTAAAATCGATTGGAATACGCAGAACATCATTGCTCATTTGATCATTGTATATATTCTAGACACGCAGAAAATTTACTATATGTTAATATCGTAATTTTATTCGAAGCTTACAGCTTATTTGTCAAAATTGTCATTATTTTATAGCAATTTACTGTAACATTAGTGGACTTATGTCATCGGCATAGTGATATAAATGAACTTCGGCTCTCCCATAAACTCAATACTGACTTCCGATGCTATCGTCAAAATAGTAATATTCTTCATTATTTTATATCTATCATATAAATTTATTGTAGGTCATTTCAAAGGGATTATCATTCTTTAAAATATTATAGATGGTGATAGTGAAGAACATTACTATTGGAACACGACATTACAAGTGAAAAAATTCAAAATCATGAGAATAGTTCATGGATAGCATGTCATTATCATATAGTCAAACAAAATAAATTTTATACTTTTAATTGGCAAGATTCTAATTCATTATTCTATTTGAAAATAAGTTTACAAGACGGGATAGTGATAAAATTTATTTCAACCAATTTTTTTAAATTTTAGATTATTTCATATTTTTCATAGAAGTTTATAAATTTATTTGTTTATCCAATATCGCATTGCTAATAATAATAGCAACAAAATGCTATTAAGTTCGGATGAGCATGTATAAAATTTTGTTCAATATTTGAATTTTAATAAAGTTTTTGTTTAAATGTAATAATTGATAGTTACAAAGTGATCGATTCGTTATCATAATATCGCCAGAGTGACAAATAACCATTGGTAAAGAGATATTTGTGCAGACAACGGTCAATTCATTACACATTTATCATGATCATATGATAATAAATCAATCATTTTGTAGATGACATGTCAATTTTATCGTAATATATGTGCCACTGTTACTATAAATACAAATACATAGATTGTATAACCCACCAATTCAACTTATTCGTATTTTCTTTCTAATTATATGATGTTACGCAGTTAAAGAATACGATTAAAAAAAGTTTAAAAATTAGCAATACTTAATTCAAAATTGCTATTATTGATACACAAAGATTCAGTATTAGCCTTTTACATAAAAATTTACGATAAAATTTATGATAATGCTATTAAAACATTCATAACAATATTAAAATTAACTTCTCAAAATAATCTGAACAGATAGGTTCCGTGATTAATGTGATGACACTTATATTTAGATAGAAGAGATTTTTAATTATCATTAAAAAAAGCACTTTATGTATATTGCAGATAATGGTACTATTATCAAAATATATTACATATTTTTTAATATATGGAAACATTATCGCTGTTTAATGTATGTTTATCTATATAAGATTTTAATAATATATAACAATATTAAATTATTTCGCTATATAATATCCATGAATTTATAGCTTATTGCATATTATAACTTTATATAAAATAATATATGCTCTTTTGTTTAGATTTATTTTCTGATTAAATTTGGTATATCTATAAATATAATTTAATTTGACTTACTTAATTTCTTATATTTCTATTTATTAGCAGAAAAATGTTGTATTTTTAAAACAACAATTGAAATCGAGAATTTCTACAGGAAAAAATAAATAAATTTACTTAGCTGAATAAAATTTAAATATGGTTACAAACAGATAAAAATAGGAGAACGTATAAAATTTTTCTTCAAGCAAAGTTTCTCCACCTGAAGTTATTGACAACTGTTTCCTTTCACCATTTGTTGCTGATTGTTCTGGTAGACAGTAATTTTTCCAATAAAAATATTTATGTTCTTAATATTGGTTACTTTAGAAAGAAAACCAATAAGAGAGAAATAAATAGTTCACCAGTCGAGGTTTTGTTATTCTGTATCACATTATTGATCAAACAAATCGATCACGAATTTTTCTTCTACAGAAAATAAATTATTTATATTCTTAGTTTAAATAAAGTAATACAATCTACATTCTTTGAATAAGTTTTTGATAAGCGTATTTTATTTAATCTCTTTACCAGCAGTTATGATATATAACATAAACTAATAAAATATTATGATTCTTATTAACAGTCTTTTGAAACATTTTCAGGTTTATGTTTCCGTGAAGCGTATAAAAATACTTATTTTAATGTTATGTCCTATACTATATATGTATTTTTATTATTGTAGTAATAACTTTTTTATATATTATTGATCAATTTTGATCACAATAATTAAATTAATTACAGATCTTTGTATTCCTGTAAACAATAATTAAAATAATTGTTTGGAGAAAATTTAAAAAATTAAGAAAAAATAGTTAAATTAATTATAAGAATAGAAAAAGTAACATTAATCAAAATGGAAAGTCGGTGTTTTTTCAGATCAACTTTTCAATTTGATTTATTTCATTTATCGATCAAATAGAAAATGTAATGAATTAAAAGTATTACTTTACTCACTGTATTCATAAAATTAATTTTATAAATGTAGAAAGAAAAAAAATTTAATTAAATATATGTATAAAAGAAATAATTATTTCATTAATAAAAAAATAACCATTATAAGACATTATTTTACCACAGATAAATTAAAATATAAAATTACATTGAAAGCAAATAGAGATGTCTAAAATGTTTTAACGTAAGATATATTTATTTGAAAATAGATAATATATGTCTGCAAAGAAATCTGATAAAAATGAAAATCAAAACAATAAGCAGAAAAATGCAGAAGTCTTAAAATTCATGAAATTTGTTATGAAAAAATTAATTTAGCTTACTTCTTAAGAATTTGATATTTATTTTTGCTTAAATTTTATATTAAAGCTTAAATTCGGTACAATAATATCAGTATTTAATTACGTTATAGTAGTGAAAAAAACAATGACACTGAAACACTAATCAACTTTTATAAATACAGTATCGTATATCTTTAGAGAATGAATTGTTGAAAATAATTATCTAAAGTTAAGTTAAAGTACAGTTGAAACATTCTGTAAAAAATGAGAACAGTTATCTAAAAGTTCACATCTGTGTCATGCATGTTTAATAAGATAAACACTTCGTGAAAATGATAAATTATTTTGAATAAGTGATTGTATTTTGATAATGTATCTTTCAGATTGATGCAAATTCCAATAAAAAATATATCAATATTTATATCTAAATATATATTCAGATAAAATACCGGTACAGTAAGACCCCGGAGATACGTTCCAAGGATAAAAACGTTAAATAAAACAGCGTTAAACGAGGTTATTTTAACACGTAAATAATAAGGATAGATGAAACATGAATGATAAGACCCCGGGAGATACGTTCCAAGGATAAAAACGTTAAATGAAACAGCGTTAAACGAGGTTATTTTAACACGTAAATAATAAGGATAGATGAAACATGAATGTGAATAAAAATATACTGTATATACTTAGCATTTTTTAAATTTTATTTTGTAGCATGTATTATTACTATTGTGTTACATTAATTATAGACCTTTTTTATTGATAATATCGATTTGTATCATTCATGAAAAAATTCTTAAAATTAGAAAATAAAAAGTTTAAAGAACAAAAAGCAGTAATCATATTGCAGTAAGCTATAAACAATGAAAAAAAAGTTTTAAGAACGAAAAGCAGTAATCAGATTGCAGTAAACTATAAACAACTCAAAAATATTAGATGAAAGAATAACCTTTTAACTTGAAGGAACGTAAAGCAGGGCTGGAGTGTCGGCAGGAAAATGTGACTCCTCGGGAACTAGGTTTAAAGAAACAGCATTCAGGTTAAAACTAAAATGGGATAATTGTTATTTTTATTACTGTAAAATAACATTGATGATGACTGTTCATATATATGAATTCTGACCGCAGCAGACTTTCGTATGTACTGCGCTAATATGAACTCTGGTTATTTTTATTACTGTAAAATAACATTGATGACAGATCATAAATATGAACTCACCGCTAGTGTAAAATAACATTGATGACCGATCATAAATATGAACTCTGACCGCAGTGACTTTCATATGTACTGCATGCACTGATATCAAACGCACTGGGAGACAGCGTAGAATATCAATGCAACGAATTCCTGCGATTTAGGATTTATGTAAGAATAACGGTTTGAAAAACCAGGCCAAAGTAAATCAATAAAAATATAAAATTCGAAAAAAGCGCGTTATATCGAAACAGCGTTAAACGGAGCAGCGTTAAGCGGGATCTTACTATATATCAAAAAGATTCAAATTATTCGTTTAATGTCAGAATTAGATTCTGAAATCGTGACCCTATTAAAGTCGCGATTTCAGGAATCTATGCTTATGAGTTTCTTGATTTTGGTTAATAAAAACGACGAAATCGAGAAGCTCATAGACATTGTGTTTTAGAGCATAATGTTACATTCCTAGAGTGCTTTCTGGTACGATTATGAATAATATTTAGTAATGTCTCTCATCTAAACATTAATGTATTATTCAATAATGAAATGAAATGAACAAAAGCATGGTTTGATTGCAAAATTTTAAATAGCAATTATTTTTTATAATTTATCAGTAAAGGGAATTATTTTCTATTACAATATCTGTAAATTCACTGCTTAGAAATTTGTCAGTGATTAATTTTTTAACGTCAAATCGCAATTATTCGACGTCATCACAATGACATTTTTATTACGACATCGTGATGCCATAAATTATAAGTTTCGTGACGACATTCATTGTTGCATCGAATGACGTCACAATTCCGATGTCATGTCTTTTTTTCACGCAAGTAATATCGAGGTTTTAGTTGAGACTTTTTCCTCTGAATAGGAGGTTTGTTACGAAAAATGGTGCGAGGCGGGAGTACCCGCCGAGTGGTCCGGTGTCCATATGGGGTCCCATCGCAGACCCTAGGGACGGATTTGGGCACCGCCAGCGGAGGTTTTAGTTGAGACTTTTTCCTCCGAATAGGAGGTTTGTTACAAAAAATGGTGCGAGGCGGGAGTACCCGCCGAGCGGTCCGGTGTCCATATGGAGTCCCATCGCAGACCCTAGGGACGGATTTGGGCACCGCCAGCAGTCCCGGTTTCGTATAGAGACCCGCGAATGAGACCCCAGTGACGGACGCGACAACCACCGAATGGTACGAGTTGACCCCTTTAGGAGCCTTTTACTCTACACGGGGTCAGAAGGTGGGCATACTCACCCCTTACTCACAGGGGGAGATGTCATGTCTTTCATATCGATAAGCCATATATTGCCTCGGAGCCTTTTACTCCACACGGGGTCAGAAGGTGGACATATTCTAACCCCTTACTCACAGGGGGAGATGTCATGTCTTTCATATCGATAAGCCATATATTGCCTCTTTATTGCTAACATTTAGTGCCATCTATTGACAATAATATAAACTAAAAATTTCATAAAATGAATGTATCCTGCAGGATTAAACAATTATGTAAGATTAAATGATGCGGCGTCGAGGTGCCTCTTAATGGCAGAAAAACACTATTGAATTTCATGAAAATTTATTAATTATTTAAAAAGTTATTAGTGACAGCACACAAACAGATGTGGGCCCGATCTTATAAGTCTCCATTTCCTTCAGAAAGTAGACTAATAACAAGTAGCATCATAATACAAATAATTATATTGATAATTTAAACGATTGATGTATATTTGTTTCTTGCAGCACACAAACAGACGTGGGCCCGATCTTATAAGTCTCCATTTCCTTCGGAAAGTAGACTAATAACAAGGAGCATCATAATACAAATAATTATATTGATAATTTAAACGATTGATGTATATTTGTTTCTTTTTTATTCTCCAAACGACAGGAATCTTTGAATCCAATTATGTTGGCTGTCAGTTATTACACAAAATCAAATTTGGCTTATGAAAGTCGAATCACTTGTGTTGATATTTTACGTACGAAAATCAAATTAACTTTTATATAACATGTAATAAAATTTATGCAAAAATCAGCTGGCATTGTCATTGACGCAAGCTATTTTTAATTTGCATATAAATTATAGAATAATTTATATGCAATTAAAAATGTCAAGAAATATTTTTTAAACATATTCAGAAATCAGAAACATTATTGCATCATAATAATCGTCTGTCTTAGCTCCTCATATCTTTAATATCCAATTCGATTGATATCTTTCCATAACAAAATTTGTAAATACTGTATTTATTTAGCATTTGGAGACCATTGGTTTTGCTTTTAATTTTGCCAGCTTAGATGTCACGATGAAGTCACGTAGCTGAGATGATGACGTAATCGTGACATCATACACAGGACAAAACTTGTAAATACTGTATTTATTTAGCATTTGGAGACCATTGATTTTGCTTTTAATTTTGCCAGCATAGATGTCACGATGAAGTCACGTAGCTGAGATGATGACGTAATCGTGACATCATACACAGTTACAACACAACGACGTTATAAATTATATAAGTTTGACGATGTCATCAATTGTTAGGCCTATTCAAGTAAATTTGAGTAATGACCAAATTTCGAAGACTTTAAATAAAAAAAAGAGACTAACGAAAACGAAAGTGTTCTCTTACGATTCATTTTTCGAATTCTCATCTAGACATCTTTTTTGGCAATGTTGATGTCACGCCGGTCTTATGATGTCATTGTGATAGATATTGAGATAGGGACGCTTTATTAAGAAATCAGGCAAGCTATAGGTTATCCCTACATTTCTAAAGTCACTATATGGAAAACTGCTAAAAGTGTATAAAGTCATTGTACCATACAGTGACTTTATACTCTTCTAACAGTTAGCGCCATCTATTGACAATAATATTAACTAAAATTGTAATAAAAATTAAATTCAATCCTACAAGATTAGTTGGGCCTGAAGAATTAAAGGATGCGGCGTCGAGGTGACCTTTAATGGCTGAAAATCGCTACCAAATTTCATGAAAATATGCTAATTAGTTTAAAGGTTATCAGTGAGAGAGATACAGACAGGCATTGGCCAGATCTTATAAGTCTCCATTTCCTTTGAAAGTAGATTAATTATCAAATCGCTTGCCTGTATTTGCTACTATAGCGTTTAGAACGTACTATATGTTAATATTTATAAATTAATGTATAAATAAATTTATTTAAATATTACTCAAGCAGTTGGTATCCAATTAGTATATAATAATAATAATAATAATCATAATAACTACATTGCTATATTAGTAGAGTACTGACAATAAGACTACCAGATTATATAATAAATTTTCATAACATTCCATATATAGGTTATGCTACTGAAGATGATTTTGATGACATATTTTAATCTCTTAACTTTAATCATTCGAAAATAAAGGACACGTTTGGAATGTAGATTTTAGTTCTTTCCTGAACTGATTGTTTTGTTCATGAATAATATGGCATAATTACCAAATGATTCCTCATGTTGCCATAATGCTCGTATTGTATTAACTTTTCTTACCTTAACAAATATTCGGACTTTTATAATTTTTAAAATTAATAAACATCTAATTTTTTGAGAATACTTTATTTGATATATGTTTTAGCCTTTATTTTTTAAAAAATATACTGTATTTGAATAATATATTCAAATACAGTATATTTTTACATTATTGTACTTGTTGCACCCAACAAGATCTCTTTACAACGTAAAATCAA